>NBZA01002969.1:0-98833 GCA_003054995.1 Aleochara bilineata
CTTCTCTTCGGAAAAGCCTATTCCGCACGGAATGCGTGTACGTGGATGGGCCCCTAATAAGTACATATTTGAGTATGTAATGCATTCATTGCCTTTGGTATCGCATGGTCTGGCCTGGCGTGGCCTGGTCTGGTTCGAATGGGAGTGTGAGTGACTGACTGACTGTGGTGTTCGTTCGCTTGTTTGCCATCGTGGCATACAATGCTCAAGTTTCAATTTATTTTTAAACGCCAGAGCCAGAACTGCATCCAGCACCAGTAACAGCAACAGCTGAACACGTGATGCGCCATCATGCGCAGTGCACTCAGCTTCATTCTTCATTCAAATGTTGAACTCCTATAACAATACGTACTTATAAAATATGTATATTTCATGATTGTACGATCGAAGTGACTTAGGATAAGACTTCTTATAAGAGATGACTGCGAAAAGGTGCAAGATGTTGATGACTTGTTGAAGGTATTATGTGAGAATCTTCAATATTTTGATTTATTTGTTCTTCGTCAGTTAGTGTTCACTTGTTTTGTTTTGTTTTATTCTTGACGCAACTGCTGCGTCCTGTGCTGTAGCGCCAACTTGAGTTGCATTTGTGCAAACAGAACAGAAGAGTGAACAAAACATTACATTACTGTACAGCAAGCAAACAAGTGAAGAATAGAAGAGAACTGAAAAACTTGCGCTTGTTGCCTTCATTGCATAGCTTACAACGAACGCGTACTTGTTCGGTGCTTCTTTGCAGACTTTTTGTTTGCCTGTCTTCTGTCTCTCCGTAAAGTAATGTAAAGTAAAGTAAACGTAAACCTAATTAGATGCGGATGAAATAATGAAATAGTTGTTGTATGTTGTATTTAATTAAAAAGCTAGCGTATAACAGACATAAGATAGGAGCGAAGCCATAGAACAATAAGTCAAGTTAAGGTTGCGACGCATGCGTAGATTGCGCGCTTGCTGAGTGAGTGTGCGCACTGTTAACGGCTGTTAGTGGCTGTTAAATGAAAACAAATCATTTTTACGATTGGGCGCCGCTCACATTTGTGATTGTGATAAGAACGCGCCAAGCCGCGAGCAGCAGCAGCAGCAGCAGCGGCAGCGGGACAGCGCTTTTCAATCATTTCTCGTCGCGTTTGTGATAAGAGTTAATTGTTAATGCGTACTGCGCAAGCGCATTGCGCTTAGTAGATAATCCAGGCGCTAAGTGCTCTCTGACTATGACTATGGATGGCTTGTGATATACTTGAATGCAATGAAAATGTTGTATGAATTGAATCTGCAATGCACGATACACGATGTGGATGTGGCGGCTTTGCTTTGCTTTGCTTTGGTTTGGTTTGACTTGGCTTGGCTTTGGCTAGGCATTCAAGGAGGCCCGTTATTTACGGCCATTACATTATATTTCCTGGCGCCTTCTCTCGCCTTCTCAAAACTTCTTTGCCGCAGAGCAGCGCTGCACATGGGCGTATACAGAGTGTTACCAAACGCATTCCACATCGTTTCGCATCTCATCGCTGGACATATATGCATTATTATAGGCTTGTATGTCAAGGAACACTCGGTGTGCGCGCCTGCAGAGAGTACAGTACAAGAGAGCACAAGGCAGGACAACAAGTTGCATACATTATGCGGTCGTGCAACGGTGTGGAATTATGAAAATTAACACGCAAGCGCAAGCGCAACTGTACTTTTGTGCGTTTCTTTCTTTACGGCTGGCTGTCTGTCTTTCAGCAAGTTTATTAAAAATTGTTATTGCAAAACACGCGCATGCGCACACACCTGCCTGTCTGTTGGGAATTTGAAATGAAAATGCAGGTATAATTAGTAGAGTGCGCCGAGCTGATAAGCCTCGAATCGAAGCGAAGCAACTGATTGTGTGCCGGTAATGAATGTGCCGCGGCGTGTTTCACGTTTTATCGGAAGACAGGCGACAGACGGACGCGTACGCATTTTCGGCTGGCGCCTACTGCTTGTTGCCGAAAATAGGGGTCTCCCCTATTCATTCACTCCTTCGCCTTCGTTTCGTCTCAATTGCTTTGAAGTTTCCTGTGTGGCGCCTGACACATCTGTAGGTACCAAGTGTTGACATAACAATATGTAACCCAAAAGGCGTTATTTTGCTTTAGTCATCATAATCTATAATGCGTTTTGATTCATGAATGGTGGTTGGATGTTGGGCGATGCGATGCATCTTATAGGAAGAGCTGAGATGAGAATAGTGCACAGGTAGGCGCAGGCAGGAAGGCAGAAGGCAAGAATGAATGAATAACAGACATTCTTCATTCGGTCTGTTGGTTGATGATGAGAACCGAATGGAATGGAATGAAATGAAATGAAATGACATGCATTTTGAGGTTATAGTGGTCAACCGCATGGCATGGCATGCCGAAGAAGTGCCAGAGCCACCCATAAAGCGATTATTCATGAATGAATCACGCGCGTAACGGACGAGCGATCATCGTCGTCGTCGTCGTCAGTGAGTTGTTTACCTCAGTCGCTAGAGCGCTGGCGCCACCAAATAAATTTATGCGTCCTGGCCAGGTTGTTTGCTCGCTTTGATTTGCTCAACTCAACTCGACTCAACTGTTCAACAATTAGAGGTTGCTTCATAATTATTCATTCATTTGGTGGTTTGCTTCGTGGGCAAGCAACGAAATTCTATCTTTACTTAACACAGAAGTTAGTTGACTTAACTTAACATAACCTCATCTCTGAACTGAATTCGATCAGGAGGAATACTACCTAATAAGAAAACTTGTGTAACATCACATCACATAACATAACATATAACAGGACATTTTCCACGCTGTTAAACACTTATGCAAAGTGCACCAGCAATGAGGAAGTACGCATACAAGTACACAGATGCTCTTAACGAGCTATTAACACCAGCTTGCTAATCGTGGCGCAAATGAACGAACGAATGGATGTAATGCAAAGTGGACGGACATAAGTTGGTATATTTATGTGTACATATCTGCACATAAAGCATTGATATTATTTTTCCGTTTGTCGTTTGAGTGTTTCTTCTTCACGCAAGTGCAAACGCAAGCGTAAGAGCCAAAGCACTGCGAGCTCTCGTTAGCAACATTCATTCGGTCAGTTCACCAATCCAGGCGAATGCCATCGCAATTGAACTTAATTAAAATGTTGTGTCAACTCGTTACGACTAATAAATAATATCAAGCATTAAGTAAGTATGCAATGTGCGAACTAAGCAAGCGCAAGCACAAGCACTAGATTGCGTTAATGCCTCTTGCTTGAAGCATTCCGGCCGGGTTTGCCTCAAGAAGCATACATTCATGCCTTTTATCGGTCGAATATAAAATGCTTCCTGTAAGTTATAAGTAACGCTATGCAATGCAATGCGATCGCGATGTGATGTGATGCAGTGTAGAGATTCTTATTTATGTGAGAATGTGACTTTGCTTGCTTGTATTATTATACTAATAAGCTTCTTAGCTCACCTCAGCGCAGGTCATTTTAACTCAAGAATGAAGCACACAAGCAGGAAGTGTAAAGAAAGAGAGGTTCGTTCTTTCATTATGTGTTAACGATATTGTAACCTTATATTTGCACCTTTATCTAATGAGTACACACTCAAAATAGTAGAACCGTCGAAACTTTGTAATTAACCAAGAAAGCAATAAGCAGTCTTAAGGTGGAAAGTGATTGGCAACATCGCACCAGGATCAAGTGGCGTGTTGTCTTTTATATACTTAGTTATATAGTCATTTCTATTTATATTTTTGCAAAAATCATCAAGAATTCAGTATCTAAGTATGTATATACTTGGATTTCTATTTGCATCTTGCTAGCTGGTCTCTTGTTGCATCATTGAGTATCGAATCGGTGGCTTTTTAATTTACGACCGTATTAACAATGTGCTTTATGTCACTCCCATCGACGCTCCAACACTGTAATTATTATGAATTATCGCGGCGTAATAGCAATTAGTTAGGTACAACTAGCAGCTAACAGTTAGCTGTTCGATTCATCCATCCATCCATCGATTTGCTAATGATTTATTTTGTGGTTTTGTTTGCAGATCGAGCGCCGAGCGAAGCGCCCATCGTCTGTCGGGATTCCTTCATCGGTTCTCTAACGACTAGTGGCGAAGGTGAGTGTTTTTTAACTCTTTGATCGATCGATCAATCGATTGAAGTTTTGTTTCATGGTAAAGTTAAGTTGTTTGGGCCTCATTCAAGGTGACCAAGGTGCAAGCAAACTTGCGCATGCGCAAGCGTAAGCGCATTGAAATAACGAATGAATGCAAGTCTAGTCAATCGACTCAAGTCAAGCAAGCAATCAGATGCACAAGATAAGAAAACAACACCGGTTGTAATGTAATTACTTAACTAAGTAAGCAGCTTGCGCTTGTTGGGCTCAAGTGCATTCGCATACGCAAGCGCAGGCGCCAGCATATAAAAAGTTTGCATTTATTAGCGAGTTAAGTTTATTAGCGACGAAAACAAATTACGCTGTGCTATTTATAAGACAGGCGCCAGTCGGGCAGTGCGAACGAACGTACGAACGAGTCAGCCAACAGCTATGTATGTAGAAACGCTCATGCATTCCCAGCTTTGCGATTCGGTTCGTTCGATTCGCGTTAATTTCATAGAATATTATGGAATACAATACACAGGCAGCGTCGCATCGCGAAGCGTTGCGTTGTGACACACTTACTTTGCCGTGCGTATGCAAATATATTACAAATGTTAATGAATTTGCTTTGATTCGGTTGGTTTTAGTTTGTTGTTTGTTGTCGCGTTACAGTCGACGGTCGGGGTGACTCAGTCGACCGCGTTGGGGTTCAGTGTCACTCAAAAAAGTGCTATTGTTTTACAATGCAACGCAGGGCAATGTAATGTAATGTAATGTGGGTTGCGTCATATCAGGCGCAACTGCAATATGTACAATGCGTACAGTATGTCCTGAATGCAGATGATGAACCTCCTAGTGACAGACAGTCAGTGTGCGATTTGGTGTGATAGGAAAAGGCAAAGGCAAAGGCAGAGGCAGAGGCGTCCTTGTTGCGTGCTGCTGGCGCCAGACACGACACTGACATCAACATGCGACTCGACTCGTCGCCGGCGACGCGTCGCGATTTCGATTCATTATTCGTTATTGGTTATTTTGCGTTTTGCGTTGCGTACGCATATTATGTGTATGTACGTACAATCACTTGAGCCTGGCGTCAAGTATCTAGCTATCTATCATCAATCGCGAAGGATTCGTGCGCGAATATTATGCGCAAACGCAAGCGCCGATGCGACTACGCGGCTATTTATAAACATGACGAGATTATTAATGCAATTATCGGCGCCGGCACCGTTTGTACGCTTCGAGTATATGTACACTCGCCTCGCTGGCCTAGACTACACTTCACTTCACTAGGCTAGACCAGACTAGACTAGACTCGACTGTTGGAGGAAGATCAGCAAATAACACTAATAGCCAACTAATGGCCAATGGCGTATAAATGTAAATTTCATTTTCTTTCATTATTGATTTGCTTTCTATTGATTTATTTATGGTTTAGTTTAGTTTAGTCTAGGATACTTGTAGTGTGTATGTATAAAGGCGTTTATCGGTAGCTAATCTGATGAATTACGAGCATTGCATTGCAATGTAATTGTTAGTATTTATATCGTAAATTGCGTGGAGCAATAAAATAAATTAAGTAAATCTTATGCATCATAAAATGCTTTCGTTCCCTGGCCTGGCCATAGCCAAGGTATATTATAAAAGAAGGAAAGGCAAGGCACACACCGTATGTACCTATGTATATGGAAAAGAATTGCACACAATGCAACTAATCATACGCTAACGAAGCGCAACGCTATTTTGTGCGGCGCAAGACAAGAATGTGGACAATCAGTGTATAAATAAACGCAATTGTATACCTTTTACGACACTACACAGAATATCGGCGGCGCCACTTGTTTATGCACATTCCCATATTTTAAATTAAATCTTCACTCGCTGTGCATTTTGCCTACTTTATTGGCGTGCTTAAATTTTTGGATGAATATTGGCTTGGCGCTTGGCGAAAGTGCACGCGCTCACATCAATTACATGAAATTACACTATGTAAGTGACTGACTTACATTTTGGTTTTCTTGTGCATATTATAAATTTATTTATTTACTTCTATAAATATTTCTACCTACTGAAGCGTGTATGTATAAAGTTTTGCACTTCATACTTCATTCACACTTGTCATTTCATCTCATTGATTTTTTTAATTGGAAAATACATAGGTGCGAGTAAGGTAATTAATAACACTCGGCAGATTGTGGGAATACCTGGCCAGAGTGGAGTGTGTACATATTGTTATTTTATGTACAATACTTGTAGTTTTGAGATGAAAAAGTGAGTTTGTTGATGATGTTGTTGTGAGTATGAAAAAATACATTTAGATATGACTATGACTCAAGTGCAGATATGAGCGACCTGCACTGCACTGCGTGTGTTTTGGCTGTGATTTTTCCGTGCATCTCTTCCACATTGTTTTTGTCTAGCTATAGATGCAGCTTGGCGACAGTTCTTGGAATCGGGCACGAATATTGCCAAAATGTATGTTTTGCCAAGCGGCAATCGCGCATGCAATGAGAATTAAGTACCTATGTACCTACATCATTCGCGGTGCGCTACCCCTGATCGATCATTGTTGATCGCCATCGACGATGGGAGTTATGCAGCGAAGCGATGATGACAGCCAGTGTCGCGTCGCGACACGCGGACGACTTTCTAATGTCGTCGCCAGTGATGTCATTGATTGGTCTGCCATGACACTTTCCAGCACTTCTGAAATGAATTTCGTTACGTTTTGATTTAGTTTGCTTCGCATACAGCACAAGCCAGTTTTTTCCACGTTGCGTGTGTACGTTCTGCGCTGGCGCCAACCTCGTAATAAGTTTATTATTCCAGGACATTGTTTACGTATGAGCTTGCGCATGGCCAGGACGATAGGAAAAATACTTTACGTACGTACACAAATGCTGCACGGCTGCCTGCGCATTGCTTTCCGTAACATTAAAGACATTAGAGAGACAAGAATGTGAATGTATCGCGATTATAAACTTAATTTGAAAATTTCAAGGAAGTTGGACACACTCATGTTCAGCGAAAAGTATTGTATATAGTGATCTGTCTGTCGTTGTTGCGGAAATTCCACCGACACCTACATAATTCTTTTCGTCTCACTTATTTTCAAACGATTTCTAAAGAAATTCTAGTTATTTTTAAAAATTCATTCAATTCTCTATAGTTGTGTAAACATTTCAAATTCACAGTCTAGTTAGGAACCAACAGAGATAATGTAATGAAAACAATATAAATATTAACATTAGCAAAGAATACAAATATATACGAAGTCGAATGGGAATGAGAGATCGTCCACCATCTATGTGCCTACTACAATATAGTGTGCTGCATACTCGTATAAACTGTATTAACTTTGAAAAAGTTGGTAGGTACATCACGTATGGATGTGATGTGGTTTGGCGTTGCGCGCGATCCGGCGCCAGTGTTGTGGCTGGACGGATTGCAATGACCTAACGGCTAAATTTAGCCGAAACGAACGAACGACAAACCGAACGCAAGCAAGCGCAAGCACAAGTGCGAACCGTGGTTGTGTCGTGTCGACTCGAATCCGAGTTTGAGTCGTCTTTTTCTTTCACTGCACGTGGAGGTTAGTTCGCATTTCGCGGTTTACTTCCAATCCGGCGATGCTCGGTAGGTACACGGGAATTGATAACAATTAAGGATATTTATAAGTGTCCTTCAATGAAAGTGACCTTCGTTTGTTATTAAAGGTCATAAAGTAAAGTAAATGCCATAAGAGCCACGTTTTCCTGCTCGGTTCTAGTAGATTTTTATTAGTATGTAGGTACATAGTTGTGCAGGAAGGAAGGAAGGAAGAAAGAAGGAAAGACAAGCAAAAATGTGAACGCGTTATTTATTGTTTGGCGAGCATGATTGGAGCGCGAAGCATTCAGCCGACAGTCGCATCGCGCCGTGCGCGTCGGTAGCGAAGCATGCGAATGATGATGATGATGTTGATGAAGTCAATCGACATTGCACATGCCTAATATGTAGATGTTGGATGCTTGCTGCTTGATGTTGGCTTTTTAACGTCATCATTGGTGGTGAATTTCCATTGAATCAAATCCGTATGAATCCAATCACAGTCAGTCAGCAAAGCAACAGGTGAAATTCATCTCATCTCACCGTCTTGGCTCGGCCCGTGTCATAAACTACAGTCTTTTATTGAGTGACACCTTGGCGTTGACATTAAATAGATAATTTAAGTCAACTCACCGTAAGCGCAAGCGCATTGGCAAAAACGCCCGAATTGGTTGGAGTTTTTGCAGAGGCAGACGACGACGACGACGGAGGTTTTTAAAAATAGCCGCGTATACAGCTGGCGCCAAGACTCAAGACTCCACATCGCGCAGCACAAACACCTACACACACTCGCTCAAAGGAACGTGTATGCAAAATTGCATTCGGTATTCTACGAGTGTGTTAAATGCGTAGCGATGTTTAACAAACATGCGTGTCTGACGCATTCACGATTCACGAATGGCTATGGCTAGCTGGTTCTGAGCGCACAGAAATTACTAAATTCGGTCTTTGTCTTCAGTCAGTTTATTAAGCTGAGCAATATTTTATTTTATGATAATTTCTTTGGGCAATTTGAAACTCATAAAAATATTTTGCCGCATAGTTTTTGTCAAATTATTTTTAAAAAATGTGTAAATTTTTGTTGCGGTTTTATTAATTTATCACTTTTCTGGTTGTGGGATAGTATAAATCTTAAATGTTTATGTGACTGTGTAGTTTTAGTCATTACAATTTAAAATAAAGTAAAATCTACGATCTGTTGATGGTCGCGTCGCGTAGTGTCGTCGGTCGGTCGGTCGGTCGGCAGTCGCGATTTCTACCGGTTGGTTGTTGAACAATTTTTGGCAAAGTTCACGTCGACATCGCCCAAAATGACAGATTATTTTCCTATGGCATGACATGTTCAAAGACTAATTACAAGCAAGCAACTTGATTGCTTCAAACGCGAAATGTCACCGATGGTCGTAAGTTGAAAATTTTTCTAAAACACATTAAATGCTCTTTAATAAATACTTTTCTGTAGCCAAGCAAGCACTCCACTCACTGTTTCATTTTAATAAATAAATTTGGACGCACATTAAACGTGCAACATTGTTTGTTATATTCTGTGCGCTGCTTCGCGATACTTTAACACAACATAAATTTAATTTATAACTTGAGCTGAGTGCACTCACCGAGTTGGGACTTTTTAAAAAATTATATGAGTTGTATGTATGCAACCCACATGACTTGGCGCTTCTTATATCTTGAAGTTTTAATTTAGAAACTTTATTTCCTATTTATTTATATGAATTATACGAGCGCAAATCGGACGAATAGTGTATAAATAAAGCAATAAAACAAATTGAATTAAATCAACAATGGCAACCCAACCCAAGCTAAGCTAAGCTAAACTAAGCTCGAGAGGCAAGCCGAACCAAATGGATTGAATGAAATTGTCGGCAATTCGATTGATTCGCCGCGCATTGATTACCAATCCAAGCGGTGCGAATGCACACAATGCGCCATTAAGCGGCGCATTCGCATATTTTGTTATTCGCTCGGTTCGCTGTGGCTGCGGCCGCGGCTGCAATTGAAGAGCCATTAATTGGCTTGGTGTTGAGTGCCACTGCCAGTCGTCTGCCGCCGACGCCGACATCGCCGCAATTCAATTTCACCAACATGCCTAACCAAAAAAGCAAACATTTATTAAATGCTCAACACGTACACGTACGCAACCGTTTTATTATATGATGATATTCGTAGATGAATCACGTCCATCCGCCGCTACTGCTGCCGCCGCCGCCTGATAAAGTAATAAATATTCTTGATATTTTTCTTTGCCAACTTACTTACATTGAAACTTTGAAACGAAGCTGATTGTGAGCTGCAAACTTGAAAAGAATATTTTTTAAATAACCGGTGACACAATAGAGGCTTTGGCCAACTTAGCGAGCACAAATGTGTATCATAAGCGGCATCTTGGGAAGATTTATAAAGTGCTAGATTAATCCACGACTTAATCCCATCCAAATAAACTAAATAAACCATATTTCATTCATGTCTGTGCGCTCGCCTGTCTTTCCTACCAATCCGGAGCGAAATGAAATTCTGAAGTGCAGTGCAGTGCAAGTACGATACTAAAATCGAATATGACCCACATTTAATAATAAAGTATTCATTTGACTGACTGACTGTGACTGGCTTGGCTTGGTTTCGCTTGGCGATGCGGTCTCGATGGCGCCAGTCGAGTAGGTAGAGTAGTGCTAGCGCATGTACAACGTTCGTTCGTTCGTTCGCGTTCGGCTCAATCAACATTACTGCAAGCATTCATGCATATTTCCCATGCATTTTCTTTCTTTCGTTCGTTCGTTCGTTCCTGGCTAGTTGGCTGACGACTGGCTTCTTGCTGTGCGCTTGGAAAATCGAAACGCACATGCAACATGTTGAGTAATTTACATTTTGAATTTAATTAACGCCCGAATGCCTATGGTTGTAGGCAACCAGTCGAACGCACGAACTGCACTTCGAACACAACGCAGTGTGGTTCACCATCGTATCGCATCGCTGGTGAACCACACGGAGGAAATTACTTGTTCGTTGGTTCGCTCGTGGATTCAATGCCATCGACCTTTCCGCGTTCATATGCGTTTCGTCCTCAAGACAAACACGGCAAGACATTCTCTTGCGTTTTCTTGTATTTATTTATATTCGTCTTCTTTCTTTTGGGATGATTATACAGTAATTACACGCTTGAGGATAGGAAGACGAAGTCGGGACAGGCGAGGACAGGTGTGTGGCGCCTTAAATGTTATGTACTATACCCGAACGAACTATTTGTATGGTTTCGTGTATGCTCCTGGCGCCATGCACGTCGTCATCATCGACGTCCATCTGCCGGCGGCGAAAGGTGGAAAGGTGATCGTGCCGCCATCGATCAGTACCTACACCTGGCGTATACAAAAACGAACACAATTCCAATTAATAGGTATATGGATGTACAAAAAGAACCTTGTTATCCACCGAGTGTTACTAATTATTATCATCGTCCCTGAAAAATGAGCGTTGTTTGTTTATTCTATTCTATTTATAAAGTAATGCGAACACATGTACATATATTTTATCCATAGATTTATACTTTAGTTAAAGCTAGTAGTAAATGTCTGGATCGCACGGGATGCACATTTTGTGTGCTTTAATTGCGCTCTGGGTTTACAGAGCAAGCAAACGAATCGAACCAAACCGAGTGATAAATGTCATTCAACTTCAACTGAACGTTTGGCGCTCTTCTAATGACATGCATCCTACGCTATAAAGCTAAACACTCACTGACTCTTCACACCTTGCAATAAATCATTGGCGATACGCCATGAGTGAGTGAGTGCTGAAGAAGTTGACGTTGAGGTTGTGGTTGACTTTTCTTTCTCACGTTTTGCGCTTGCATTTGTGCTTGGCAATGTACATGCGCATAAATTATATATCAATAAGCATATTGAATGCGTTTCCGCTGTGTGTCGTCGACGATTTAGATGTAAATGATAAGCAATAAGAAGAGAAGAGAGGATTCGCCTTCAGCTTCAACTTTGTGTTTATATTCTATTAATTCTTCCAGATTCCTCATTAAACTCGCGCAGCTGGTGCAAATTGGCGTACTGGGAGCTGCAAAGGCGCGTCGGGCAGCAGTTCGCCGTGGAGTCGTCGTACCTGAACGTCTTTGGTGATATTCCCTGCGGCGACGGCCTCTCGCTGAAGGAGCTCGCCCAGCACAGCTTCAGTCCTCCCGATTCCGTCTGCAAAACTAGGTGTAAAATTGGTTTAGGTGAGTACATACTTATTTGCAAATGCAATGTTGCACTGTTTATACATACATACATACTCTAGTTCAAGACTTACTGAAATAATTACTATAATTTTCAATCATTCTATCAGCACGTTCTATCATCAGCTAATCAATCGTTGTCTTTAATTTATGCATTTATTAATAATGTTTGCTTAATAATTACAATCAGGCGGTGTATCGTCGTGATTTTCATATCGCTTTTTGCTTACTTAAGTGGTAATTACATATTGTAATGCATTTCCATTTTCTTTGCGTGTTTAATTGGCTGCTTATTTGGAATGCATGGCAGGCTAAGTGAATATGTAATCTAATGTTGTTGGACATTTGCAGGTGTAACACTGTCACGCGAAGAGGACGGAATCTGGGTGTACAATCGCTCCGAGCATCCGATCTTTGTGAACTCGCTGACGCTGGAGGACCCCATCGCGTCGCCGGCGGCGCCTACACGTGTACCTGCCGAGCACTGCATCTGCGTGTTCGATCCGCTGAAGGGCGCCCACCAGAGCTACGGCTGGGGACTGCATGCCGCTGCCGCCGGGCTCGGCCCCATCGACGCTAACTCCGTGCAGATCAGCTTCGCCAAGGGCTGGGGCGCTGGCTATACGCGCCAACACATCACCTCCTGCCCCTGCTGGATCGAGATCATGCTCGAGCCGTGTAGGTGATGGACCGTCGTCGCCGCCACCGCCTTCGCCAGTTACTCTATACTTTATATTGTATTTCGAGCAAGATGCTTGTTCGTCTTGCTTGTTCTTCGACTGAACGCTGATGAGAATGAGGGTGCAGACAAACAAAACAAAACAAAGAAAAGGCTGACGTTTTTCACAATACAATACACAACTAACTAACTAACTAACTAAAGATAGTATGTACTACGATATTAGATATGCTATAAGATACGTATGTATCTATAAAATTATTACGTAATATCTTTCAAAGAAATTATGCAAATGGAAAGCGAAATGAAGGAAGAAATGAACTGAAATGACTGGAAATGTTTACACGTAGAAGTGCTCTTTTCTTTCCGTCCGATTTAAATAAATCTAATTTACTTGTTCGAATGGCAGTCATCTTGTGTACAGAAATAACAATATAACACATTTTACAATATTTATAATGTTCGAAATTTGCAAATAGTGTATACGCATTGTCAGTTAATAATTTAATAATGAGGTGATAATTATATTACATATGTATGTATGTAGATAAGAAATGTTTGTTTTTACACAGCAAATTTCGATCAATTGTACTGCAATCTCTTATACGCAAAATTTATATAATACTTGTGAAGAAAACGCCTTATAAGCATCGGTTCTTGCGATGTCTTTTATTATAAGGTCTTTTTTAACGAACTTGTACTTCTTGTACTGTACTATAATGTAGTTTCGAAGTCGTAGCGGGACCACAAATTACTTCACAGACAAAACAAAACAGAAACGTTGTGGGTTTGGTTTGGTTGATTGTTTGTTAGTTATTGAACGTACTTACACTTCTTCTACCAACTATTATCGCATTATTTCATAGATTGACGAACGCAATCTTGCAGAATGATGCAGCAGTCAGTCATCAGTTAGTTAGTCTGTGGTTTGTTGCTTTTTACTTACTGTTAAATACCGCCAGAGTACAAGTCTTCTACTTCCCTACGAACCGTGTATTAAGAACTGTGAGCAACCGAATGAATGCATAAGCATAAGCATGCGAACAATTGTTGTTACTTGATGATCAAGAGAGGATACAGAGATAGGATACACAGAGCAAAGCGCGAGTGCTTATCGAAACAATCGAAAAGTGTCGTCGATTGCCAAATAGTCGATGCGACGCTTATGTAATATTGTTGATTTTAATTGATAAGAGAAATATACTGCTAGTCAGAAGGAGAATAATTAATTGTTAGGATGCCATGTTTATTTTGTCATACAAGAAATACTATTACGAAATGTAGGAAAGGAGGAAGTGAGGAAGGGTGGAGCAGGGCCTCTATGGACTTGTTGTTGCTGTATATATGTATGTATGTAACGTAATGTAATGTAACGAGCGTCTCCTCAATGATTAATTATTTTTAGATATTGGATTGGAAAACAAATTGTTAGATAGACTTAAACGCGTACTGACTTGTATACTACTACGAATTCTTCTTTTGTGTAATATTGTTTTCCTCTTCATTCGTGTCTAATTGTACAACAGCTAATACGAAAATGTTTTCCCTTCCATTCTTCGCGATTCTTGTCAAATTTGATATTCTATGACCACCCTTAGAGGCTTTGCTACGTAACGACTTTTTGTAAATATTGTAAAACAGCAGTGCCTTTCAAGCAATCTAAGGAATAAGACAGCTTATTTATTTATATATAAATATATATAGATATTGATATGATGATATATAATGTACTTGTTTAAAAGTTGTCTAATTTATTTAATATTTTTGTACAGTCGGAGAAACAAACGTTAATTATTACGAGATATTGTGTTTCACAAACATTACAAAGACAATGATAATGCCGTAAATAAATAACATCTTCAATAATTGCATCATTATTACTTAAATAATTACATTCTTCTAGATTTTCTGTGACCGGGTCACAGAGAAGTGAATCCGTGAAAAATGAAAAATGTCTTTGGATTACTCGGTCGGAGTGACAGGGTCACAGAAAAGTGAAAAGGTAGATCCTCCGAAACTTTTCGAACAACCCATAGTTAGAGGTGTCTTTGGATTTCTCGGTCGGAGTGACAGGATCACAGAAAAGTGAAAAGGTATTTACCTATTTACCGGGACGCCGACTCAAAGTTACTTTTTCGATCAACCGAGAGTTGAAAATGTCTGGATTAGTCGGCCGGAGTGACAGGGTCACAGAAAACTGGAAAGGTAGATCCCCGAAACTTTTCGAACAACCCATAGTTAGAGGTGTGTCTTTGGATTTCTCGGTCGGAGTGACAGGATCACAGAAAAGAGAAAAGGTAAATACCGGGACACCGACTCAAAATTACTTTTACTATCAGACGTTGCCGAGATTGCAGGTTCCTGCAATTTACAGTTTTCTGTAATACTAAGACTCCTAGGAGTTAGCAGATGGCAATAGCGCTCCCAGTCTGTTGGTAAGAAAGATCGGGAATGGGAGTCAGTCCCTTACGGACCACGGAGCTGGACGGTCGATGCAACTGACGGGGCGGGTGGGCTCAGATCAAGCTCATAGTCTTGATCAAGCTCGTAGTCTACGAAACGCAAAAATTCAAAATGAACTTTGACCCCTTTAATTTATTTCTTTTCTATCTTTTTCTGTCTTCTGCCATCTTCGGGGAGGCCTCTTAGTGGTTTTCAATGTCCCTTACTACAGCCGCGGGTCTTTAGCATATTTACAATGTCTCACAAAGTGCCAAAGCCCCGGCCGGGATTCGAACCCGGAACGTCTCGCACACTGAGCGTGCACTCTACCGCTGAGCTACAAAACGCTTGAGAATTTCTAGTAAAACGGGTCTTATAACCCAAGCGTGGTTTGAAACAGACTTAGACAACTTACTACAAGCAGAAACCATGTTTAATTACCAATAATTTTAGATTAAAAACTCCAGTCATTAATATTGTATTTTCTGCAGCAGCTTTATTTTTGTAACAACATCAAAGCCAACTCTTCAGCATCATCTAAAGTGGGTTCTTGATTAGTTTCTCGTTTCTTCTGTTTCTTAGCTACTCTCGCCTCCAATGAAAGTTTTCGTTTTGATTTCCTGTAAGCAAAATATTAATTAATATGTACAGTCATAATAGTTTATGCAAAATGTACTTACTTCTTATTCTTCTTCAAACTTTGTGTGCTATCATTATTCTTGTCAAACATGCTGTCGTCTGGACTTTCCTCACTCTGTTCCTCATCTGCGCCCTGCCCAGGGCCGTATATCTTGTCAGGATCTGGCAACCAAGACAAGTCAGGCTCACTACCTTCTTCCTCCTCTTCATCTTCAGTTCCAAAGTCATCGACATCTTCGTCTTCGTCCTTTTTAGCCTTCTTCAATTTCTCCTTCAACTTCCTCTTAGCTTCCTTCTTCTTGGCCTTCACCTTCTCCCTAAACAATTGCTTATCAAAGTGATCTTCTTCTTGCAGCGCAAGTTTAGCCTTCTCAATATTGATACCACTCTCTTCCTGCTCTTCATTCTCATATTCCCGAGCCATTTTAGACACTTTCTGCTTGGTGCCTTCAATAACTGCTTCGCCATCATCGCCAAATGTGAGCTTTGTGTTCGGCTTGATTTGCTTATTCAGTACCTTCTTTACTGCAGCCGCCTTTGTTATTGGTTTGTTCTTTCTAACCGTAGGCTTGTCTTCTTCCTTTCCTGCTCCTTCTTCTTCAGAAATGTCAATATCGTGATTCGCGCGCTTCATATACATGATTCCAGCATCATCATCAACATCTGAGTCATCATTCACCAAAATATCTCTACTTGGTTGATGATCATTTATTGTTTTTGGAGCAATAGGTTTATTCTCTAATTTCAACCCATCTTTACGAAGTAGCTTATTCAAAAAACGTATTCGCGGAGTAATTGCCAGCCCTAACGAATGGGCGAATGCGTTAGGATCCAAGGCTTGTACTTTGAACACTTTCTTGTTCTTCATCAGATACACCGCTTTGAAATAAGATTTGAAAGCCCTTTGCGCGCTTTCTTTTAATTGAGGATCCATTGCCAGATAAGCTTCAATTTTTCGCACTGGATCTCTAATCATATCCGGATTAATGCTAATCTTTTCGATAGGTATTTTATGTTGCTCAAGTTCATCTAACATTGCCAATTCACTTGGCATTAATAATAACAAACTTTCACCACCGCTTTCAAACCGTGCAGTTCTGCCTACTCTATGAATATATGTTTCTAGATCTTCTGGACAGTCAACCTGAATAACCCAGTTCACTTTAGGAAAATCCAATCCTCTTGCTGCTAAGTCAGTGGCAAACAAAATGGCGCTAGTTTTGTTACAAAAAGAATCATAAACATCCATGCGTCTCAGTTGATGCAATGATCCATAAAGTGCAAGCACTGATCTACCAGGTCGCAACTTACAAAAGACCTCGTAGAAATACTTCACTTGCTTGCAACTTGAGAAAAATACTATCATCTTGCTGTTCAAGTGATTCTTGATGAAACTGAATAAAGTAGCCAGCTTCTCATGCAATTCACAAACAATATAACTCTGCCGAAGGTTGGACGGCGTGCTGTATTGTTTATTCACATGCATAGAAACATACTTCGGATCTTTCAAACTTAATCTTGCCAGGTCTTTGACTGATTTTGTTTGTGTTGCCGAAAAGAGTAGTGTTTGTCTGACAGCTGGTAAATGATCAATAATGGCGTTCATGGTTGGTGCGAATCCCATGTCTAAAATTCTATCAGCTTCATCCAAGACCAATATCTTTAGATTGTCACAATTAAATATAGGGTTTTGATCCATGTGATGCAACAACCTGCCTGGCGTACAGATAACAATGTTGCAACTGTCCATTCTATCCTTTTCAAATTTCAAATCCTTTCCCCCTATTATCAACCCGGCAGAGAACGAATGCAATTCTCCAATTTTTCTCAATTCAGCAAATATTTGATATGCAAGTTCTCTTGTGGGCGTAATAACAAGCGCACCTAAACCGTCAGTAGATGTCCACCGGTTGCAATACAAGACTTCTAGTAAAGGAATCAGAAATGCTAACGTCTTGCCTGAGCCTGTTTGTGCCGCTCCCAATACATCTTCTCCAGGCAAAGAATACTTCAAAGTCTGTAACTGAATTGCAGTCGGAGTTCGGAAGTTCCATTTTCGAAGACCTTTCTGAGTCTGAGGTGATAATGGCAGATCTTGGAAAGCCTTAATTTCTTCCAGATTAATCTAAATCAAAACATTGAGTTAAATGATATTGCTTATAAATAATATGTAGTACTTACAGATTCATATTTTGCTTGGATCTCCTTGATCAGTTCTGTTTGAGCAGGACGTTTTTTCTTTTCTTGTAGCGATGCTTTCTTCTTAGGTTTTACTATTTTATGGGTGGTGCATGCTTTCTCTGAAGCGCCATTCTTTATATTCTTTTTAACTTCTTTCTTCACCTTTGTTTTTACGTCTTTTTTCATTTTGCTTTGATTAAATAAACGCACAGCTTAAATGAAACACGATGTCTAACAACATGAGGCCATGTTACTGAGGTTATGTATTCCACACGTGTTAAGAAACGCAAAGCGCCCCCTACATGGTTTAGAAGGTTTCTGACGATTTCAAAAGCATGGCGGCAATTTTATAAATGTGTGTATACGACGTATGCTAAACGTTATTTAGTTTTTAATTTCTGCAGCACTCATTCAATTTCGAAGATTGAAGCCCAACTGATGTGGAAATGCATTTTAGAGGCAGTCTGCAGCAAACAAAGAAATAGACACCATTAAAGACTTTTAAATGACAATTTTAATTATTTTAGGGATAAATAATAATTAAATTGGTATTTGATATTTATTTTTGCGTGGGCTGATACAGGAGGTACTGTAAAACCGGGCCAACCCGCAGTAAGAGTGGAGAAAGCTTCTATTCACCCATGTCCAAAATTCAGTTTAATATACTGGACTTCACTTATTAACGAACACAATCAATTATAGTTAATTACTCTAAATAGCTCATTAAGAACTAAAATGATGATTTTAATTAGTTTAGTGTTAATTACTAATTAAAAAGGTTTATATTTGATATTTTTGCGTGGGCCGATCCCGGAGGTACTGCAATACCGGGCCAACCCGTGGTAAGAGTGGAGCAAGCTCCTACCTCTCACCCATGTCCAAAAATCAGTTTAATATACTGGACCCGCATGCGGGTCGTATCAGATATTAAGCTGATAAGAACAGATACTACACTTTGATCTTAGCCGGAGCCGAGAAGCGATAACAATTTCTCGTTAAAATTGTTGGTGGTTAATTATTTTAAACAATAAAATATATAGGAGGACAATGGGCGACCTCTGGCGGCGAATGCCCTCGAAAAATGCGAGTCAAAAGTAGCATTCTATGACAGATGCGAGCTCAAACTATAGGGGACATTACTATTTATGGTAATCTTAATTATTAGAAAGACAAAGAGGAGAAAAATAATGAAAACGCGGAAGGACAACTAAATATGAAGAGGTCACCGTCCTATAGGAGTCCAATGATCGTAACTATGGCATACGAGCATACGTTATATACTGCATTATGTATATCTCTCCCTGTCTGCACTTGAAGATGATTATACTATTCTTAATTATTAGGAGGACAAAGAGGACAACTCTTAATTAAAGCGCGGGAGGACAAATGAGTATGAAGAGGTCACCGTCTTATAAGAGGTACTGCACTTGAAAATGCGAATATTATCCTTAATTAAAAAGAGGACAAAAGCATAATTAAATGAAGAGGTCACAGAGTCTAATGTTCGTAACTATTGTATACGAGCATACGTTATATACTGCATTATGTATACCTCTCCCCAACTGCACTTAAAGACACTAATTATCCCTAATTATTAGGAGGACAACAAATAATTAAAATGTGGAAGCACAAATAAATAAGAAGAGGTCGCCGTCCTATTGAAATCCAATGTTCGTATAACTATAGCATACGTCATGTACTGCATATACGAGGTACTGCACTTGAAAATGCTAATATTATCATTAATTATTAGGAGGACAAAGATAAAAATAATTAATTAATTAAAAATAATTAAAATGCTGGTGGCTATTAAAAAAAAGAGGTCACCGGTCATAGGAATCCTATGATCGTAACTATGGCATCTTATATTTTTTAATTATTTTATATATTAATGAAGGAGAGGCCTCTTGCCAAAGAGAGGACAAACCTTAAAATTATTTAATTTAATCATAAATAGATATAATTTATATAATAAATATTTGTTTATTTTGAATTTTAATTGTTTATTGCAAATATTTATAACCTGATACAGTCTTTTTCCGAAAATAAGCCCTCATATGTAGATGTAAAGGTCAAATAGGGTTAAAAATGCTGACAACAGCGGTCACTTGAGCATACTACGCTCTTTAACGACTTGTTTATTCTCACCAGCGCGCAGCGTGAGAAATAAACAAACGCACCCTCACGCATCGTCCGGAGCTGCATTCCAACGATATCACGTTGTTTATGCTTCACGCTCCGACATACTTAATAATAGTGTTGTAAAGTGTCCTCTCTAGGAAAACCGTACGTCTTGCCCCCTAATCGGAATAATGAATTACATACGTCATACTTAATACTTTCTGTCCCCTATCTAGTGATATTGTGTCCTCCTTTTTATTTGTAAATTTGTATCCCGTGTCTTTTTTTAAACTTTTGATGCCATTTTCAAAAAGACAAGATGTGGCAAACCATAAATTACATTACGCAGAGTAACGAATACATTTTTACTTTACAAGTCAAAGGACATGCTAAAGCTAAATGTATACAGATGTTGGTTTCCTCTAAGCAGGTCTAAACTTAAGAAGACCTTTTCAAGTGTTTTCGTTTCCTATGCATTGACTTGACTTGTATCTTTATGAACCACCAAAATTTTAAAATATCACCCTACTGCTTACTGTAGCGAACTTGAAGACGTATTCACGTTCAAAATTGGGTTCATTGAGACTATATTGAGATTATAAATTAATTATTGTTGTATTGCGGTGAACCTGCACGCCATGACGGAAATACTATTAATTAATGTTATAATTATTACCTTGGAAATCATTTGTCGTTACGTCCCTTTGGTTTTACACTGTCCAATAAAGTGATGTGCACTTTATAAATAAACAATTGTTTAACACTAAATAACAATAACACTAATCATAAACAAATGCGTCTTTACTTCGCATAAACTAGGTGCTATTCGAAGAGTGGTTACGCGCAGAATGACTCTGCTCACTGCTGTGCTGTGCTCTGCTGCAAACCGATAACCGCCTTGTAAGTAATATAGCTTTCCCGCCGTCATAAAATTTTTACTATAGGATACCTTTGATTACCTAATATTATGTTGTATTTATAACCGTTTTTTATATTATAATTTTATATTAAATACTTTTTATCAGTAATTTCTTGAGAAAATAATATATACATATGTACTACATATTTTTCCGTACAATCCGTAATTACTCCGATAATGATAATAATTGATACAAAAATTAACCATGTAGGTTAAAATTGTTAATTAATACCTTAATATTCCTGATTGAAAACTAGTTAACAACAAAAATATGAAATAAAGAAACAAACTTACTGCAAAATTATTCAATGTAGATGTCGCTAACATCAGACGAGTAGTCAGCTGGGTTTTTCTGGTTAACATTGCGGTTAACATCTTCTTACAGGCATTGTGTGGCTTCATTATTCTTTTTCCAGTAGAAAACTACAATACTAATTATGGCTAATCGCGGAGCACTTTTTGGCAATACAGTTACAGGGCCAGGTTCCACGGGTGGTAGTAAGCACTTGATTGAGATCCGTGCTGGAAAAATGTCTTTGAAGGGTTTGTACTTTCATCGGTGCCCTTAAAATGTAATAAAACATCTGCTTAAACTCTCTGTAGGACAAACTGTCTACCCCGATAAGCGCAAGGGAATGATGTACGTCTACCAAAGCGAAGATTCTCTCATGCACTTTTGCTGGAAGGACAGGTCAACTGGATCAGTTGAAGATGATCTTATCATCTTCCCTGATGATTGTGAGTACGTTAAGGTGCCTCAGTGCACGACTGGAAGAGTATACTTGTTGAAGTTCAAGTCATCTAACAGGAAGTTCTTCTTTTGGCTGCAGGTGAACGGTTACATACCTCATTTTTATTGTATTTAATATGAATGTTACAGGAACCAAAAGCTGATAAAGATGAAGAGAACTGCAAGCGTATCAATGACTATCTGAACAATCCAGCTGGTAGTGTTCCTGCAAGTACAGCTCCAGACCAAGACTTGCAATCTCTGCTCAACAACATGTCTCAGTCTCAGCTGATGCAGTTGTTGGGTGGTGGACAAATGGGTGGCTTATCAAGTTTACTTGGAACCATTGGGTAAAGTATAGGTTTGCCAAACAAACCATAACCTAACATAAGTTTAAACTTTCCAGCCGGTCTCCTGGAAGCACGCGCGGACGTTCTTTAATACCGTCAATTCTTCATCGAACTGCGGCAAATACTCCTACAACCCCAACTCCCTCTAGCACTGCTGCTGCTAGTACTCCGGTTACAACAACTACTCCGGCGAATGCATCGATTCCGACACCAAGCACTCCTAATGCTCCAAAGAAGAGTTCGGCTACTTCAGTGGTAGGTAACGCAAATCAAGTTAAAGTATCCGATTTGCGCACCTATTTGCAAGGCTTATCAACGACAGGCGAACTTCTCAACTCGATCACGACTGATGGAAGTCCGCAACAAGTCAGTATGTTTATATTTATAATAGACGTTATTGTACTAATCGATGGTAACAATAACGTTGCCAGGCTGTTTCTCAGTTATCAGATGCAGTCGAATCCGGTCAACTTGGACCTGTTGTCTCACAGTTAGTCGCTAATCTTGACGCCGTCGCTGCTGCCAACGACGGTAACATTCAACAATTTGCCAAGGCAATGGAAACTACTGAAGCGGATAAAGAAAGTCCGGCTAAGAAGGATGAAGCTGTCGATAAGAAGAAGAAGAGTGACGACGATGACAAGGAGATGCAATTAGATTAGTTAGTTGTAGTTATATTGGAGGATTTTTTTCTTACTCTTGTTCAATGATCTTATAATCGAAGAGCTAAAATAAAATTGCTAATCAAAATAAAACTTGTTTCAATTACATTTTCCATTCAACAACATGTAATGTTGAATCATTTAAAAATTTGCTATATTTGTGTATAAAGAATTGCCTACAGTTGCAAGAGGCTGGCGCATGAATATGTTTTAAATTTCATCATAATTTGAATTTATTTATTTATATATATATTATTATTCTTACTTGTTTTATAGTGCAACATTACATTATTGTTTTATGATTAATTATAAATCATTTTCTAAAAACTTCTTGTGTGTCATTATATAGCTCATATAAATTAAATGGTTACTCCATATTGGATGATGAGTCGGTTACAAGCGAACAAAACAGATTTTTTCTAGTGAAACGATATTGTTATTTATTTCAATAACGTAAAGTGTGTTTTTGATATATTTCTCTATAACTCAATTCTAAGCGTTGCTCAAATCACTTCCTTAAATTTTTAAATTAAGTGGTTTTCTACATTTTTAAGGTTAGTTTCGCTGTACATTTATTTATGCACATGTAAGTAATAAATACCGATTAATTTGTAGCATGCCCAAACGCCGAGATAAAACCAAAACCCATGCTCCCAACGAGGACTTCCGCATATATATAGATGAGAACATTCGCGATTTTCTCAGTGATCCATCCAAGCCTTCGCTAGAATTTCCAACGACTTTGACAAATCAGATGCGTGCATACATTCACGAAAAATGCAAGCGTTTGGGCATCAAGAGCAAGTCGCAAGGAAAAGAACCCAACAGAGTGCTCACTTTGTACAAAGCGGCTGTCAACACTTCCTTGGAAGAAGTAGATGCAGAACTGTCGGAAGCAACATGCGAAATGCTGCAGAACATCCACCTGAATATGCAGACAACTGAGAGCAGACGGTCCAAGGTAGTTTATGACAGCATTTGTCGTGTTTACCAGGCAAGTGTAACTTGTGTACCTCCTCCAAGTACTAGTCCTTATGCAGAGTTTAAACAACAACTGCCCATCTACAAGAGTCGTCAACTCATCTTGGATACCATACGACAGAACAAAGTGGTCATTGTGAGCGCCGAGACTGGCTCTGGAAAGACCACGCAAATTCCGCAATATATCCTCGAGGAAGCAGCTGAGACGAACCAGAAGGTGCGCGTTATTTGTACACAGCCAAGACGGTTGAGTACAATTGCTGTTGCTGAGCGTGTCTCAGCAGAGCGCGGCGAGCGACTCGGGGACACAATTGGTTATCAGATTAAACTGGAGTCCAACTTGGGCATAAATACTGCGGTTGTTTATTGCACTAACGGCGTTCTTTTGCGCACTTTAATGGCAGGAGATGAATGTTTCCAGCATATCACGCATATAATTGTGGACGAAATCCACGAGCGCGATAAATTCACCGACTTTCTTATGATTATCCTTCGGGAAGCCATAAAGAAATTTCCTTCTTTGCGTCTTATACTTATGTCTGCTACAATGGACATGGATGGGTTCCTAAGATACTTTAGCAATGATGCTTGTGTTTTGAGTATTGAGGGACGCAGTTACGCATGTTGCAGTTGGTTCTTAGAGGACGTGCTAAAGCACATCGGATACGAGAATGCACGTATGAGAGAAATGCGTTTATTACGGGAACGAAATGGTACCCAGCCGGTAACGAACATTGTTCGACGTGATAGTTTCACTACACCGGACCCTGACCTCGGGCAGGAAATCAACGAAACGATAATGCGCTGTTTCGACGAACCGAAAGGCTGTTTTGATGAACTAATGCAACTTTACCTTAATGAAAACGTCGATCCCAACTTCCGAGATAGCTTTGGACGTACTGCTCTGATGGCTGCAGCAAAACATGGAAACTTGACCGTGATTGAACAACTTCTTACGATGGGTGCCGACACATTTATCTCTTCTGAGGATGGCATTACTGCTTCTGGCTGGGCACAGCAATACAAACGCAAAGATGTTGTTAATATGTTAACCTTATATCAGCAAAGTCACAGCACTATGAAACCACAGACGGTTTGCGCGGGAGATAACGCGATTCTCGCCGAATACGATCGAACCGTGAACGATGAATTCATAGATTTTGATCTGATTGTGGAAGTTATAAAATACATTCATTTTAATTTGGGCAAAGAAGGTGCAATCCTTGTCTTTTTGCCTGGGTATGAAGACATTGTTGCTTGTCATGAGCGAATCGTGTCTTCCAACTTGCCGAGCATTGAGTATGAACTGTTCATGCTGCACGGAAGCATGGAGATGAAATCGCAACATAAGATCTTCCAGCGTTGTCGCGGCAAGCAAAAGATTATTCTGTCGACTAACATCGCAGAAACGTCAATTACTATCGATGATGTGCGATTTGTCATTGATAGCGGGAAGGCGAAGGTGAAGACCTACGACGCTCGCACTGGTATTGCGTCCTTAAAGAGCGAGTGGATATCCATGGCGTCTTCACGACAGCGTGCTGGTCGCGCTGGTCGTACGCAGAATGGCTATTGTTTTCATTTATATTCCATTAACCGGTACGAGAGTTTCTATGTCAATACAATTCCTGAGATACTGCGTACGCCGTTGCATGAGTTATGTTTGCAAACGAAAATACTCGCGCCTGACGATATGAGTATCGCGGATTTCCTCAATCTTGCGATTGATCCGCCGCAAAAAATTGCCGTCGAGGAAGCGATCGTCACTCTTAAGCGCCTTGGCGCTCTGGATGCCTCTGAGCATATGACAAACTTGGGGTATCACTTGATTCAATTTTCAATCGAGCCTCGTTTGGGCAAAATGCTTTTGTACGCAGTGATTTTTAAATGTTTAGATCCAGTATTGACTATTGTTGCATCAATGGCACAGAAGTAAGTCAAGTCGTACTTGAGTTTATTTGTTTACAAATAGTAACAATGTTGTTTTTTTCTGCAGGGATCCATTCGTACTTCCGTCTCAACCACACTTGAAGAAGGTGTCCTTGGAGAGGAGGAAGCAACTATGTGAAGAAGCACTCAGTGATCATTTAGTTTATATACGACTCTTCCAAATGTGGCAGGAGAGCAAGGTCCAGAACCGTGGCTATCACTTCTGCAATACTTACTTTATAAGCGTAGCCATTATGGAACTCATAGTTCTAACGCGTTCGCAACTACTTAGCCAGTTACGCGCCATGAAATTTGTCATGCCGAATTCGAAGGAAAGTATTGGTGATCTCAACAGCAATTCCAATTGCTGGCCATTAGTCAAATGCTGTCTGGCGGCAGGATTATATCCTAATATTGCTTTGTACAATAATTCGAATTTACACACAAAGTAAGTACTTCGAATTGAAATTGTAATGAATAATCAATTCATTATAAATGTTCTAGAATGGGAAAATTGGAAATAAGCATGCAATCCTCCCTGAAACAATCGAACTACGATGGCATCGTTTTGAACAAACAGAAGGAGGCTTGGATGATTTATGATGAAATTTCCAAACCGCGAATTAAAACCACCGTCAAGTCTGCAACGGTCATCACGCCAATATCCATTGCATTAGTGTGTGGACAATCGGTCGAGGTGACCGACAATATTTTTGTATTGGATAATACGTACGGACTGAATTTTAACAGTCCATACGTAATTCGACTGCGCAATAACGTACAACAAATGATCAGTCAGAAGATCATTTCGCCCTATCATCGGTTTACCGGTGAACAGATGCAAAGCTTGCGCATTCTTGTGCAGGTGTTAATGAACGAGGAATCGTTCTACGAACTGCCTAACGTCCTAGGAATCGGCAAGCGTCCACTTATTACACATTTTTCAAACAATTTCCGAACGCAATATGAACATAACAATCAACATAAACAAGAGAAGTATGAGTTCTCTGAAGACAAACTGCAAATGCAACAAGGCCAAAGTGCCCCTCGTTATGATACATTCAATGGTCATGGGCAGTCATTTCCATCGAATGCGCTTTATTTCATTATCAAACCATTTGAAGAGAAGAATGTGGCAATTGCAATTAAACAAGGCATGTGGAACTTCTCGCCGCCTACGGAGAAGAAGCTTTTTAAGAGCTTTAATGAAGGTCACACTATTTACCTCATTTTCCATGTTCGCAATACTGATGTTATATACGGTGTAGCTAAGTTGGTTGATACCAATGGCGGTGTACCAAATCAACCTTCCACCATTACATGGATATCTACTAATGTTATACCATTACATAAAGTCAAGTAAGCTAAGATACATTTCTGATTAGAAGAATATTTACTAAGATTTTGTTATTTGCTTTTATAGGAACATCATTCACGCAAAAGTTCACTTACGGGAAGACGGCCTGCAACTTGACCCACGCACCGGTCAGCAACTGTGTCGAATCATAATGGATAGCGGGCCTAACCGTTTTGTTTACTCTCATCAACGTCGTGGAAATGGCGGCAAAGCGCGACCCATTTTGGGCAGTTCTCGACGTGGGGGAAGAGGGGGTTCTGCAGGTTCAACTAGTGTTTATTGACAAGATACAATATATCTGATAGTTAGTGGGGTGCAAAGTGCGCCGCAAATTTTTACTAACTGAGTATTTATAGTTTTTTTTGTAACAAAATAATCTTAGATATTTATTGAAAGCTAGTAAATGTTCACAAATTGTGAAAATTGTGAAACTTGAAAGACTGCATCATAACGAATTTCTCAAATGATTTACTAGCTGTAATGTAATTGCGTCTGTGGTAAATTTTAGCGCAATCTTAACAATCTTTTTTAAATCGTAGCGAATTTAAACTTTTTGTATGTATAATAATAATTTTTAACGGATTTATTAGACTTAATATTTTCACATGCACATACTGCAAAAGATTGTATTTGTCTTCAATGCAAGATTGCTAGCGATAAAATGCCCAAATAAGTATGTACTTTTTAGTTCAAGAATTCTTCATATTATATGTATCTCTTCGCTGTGATTATTCGTGCACAGACATTATTTATTTGTTCGTGTAACAAACGCCACCTAGAGACATATAAAAAGGACGAGAGTGAATTATTTTTAAAAATTAATATTAAACAAGTGTTAACTTATACAAATGTTTAGAATGTTCTATTTAGTTTCATTTATATTATGAAAGTTGCTCGTATCATTAGTTCAAAATTTAATAAAACGTTCAATTTGTCATTTATTCTATTTTGCTGATGAGTTTTATGAAGTCTAGCACCGTAGGGACGTTTGTGAAGACTCCAGGAGAAATGGGACGCGCGCATCCAGCCGCCCAGGACACAATGCCCACTTGTTTTCCTTGGTACACCAACGGGCCACCGCTATCGCCCTTGCAAATGTTTTTTCCGCCTAAAGTGTACCCCGCACAAAGCATTCTATCAGTCACTTTGAAGAAGTATCTCAGGTTACATGTTAATCGCCGCACGATGGGGACGTCAACTGCACGAATCACTTGCGAAGTGATTGGCAAACCACTGACCACCAGGCCCCAACCAGTAACAGTCGCCATTGCACCCACTGGTGGTTCATCTTCAGCCAATTCAATCTTCCTGATAGTCTCGCTGTACTCCAAAGGTTCTGCTAACTTTATTAAAGCAACGTCATAGTCAATGGTTGAAAATGTAAACTTTGGATGTTCATGAATTTCGGCGACTTTAATCTGTTTGCCACCAGAAGTAGACATGCTTGAGCCCGCGCGGACTGAAAAGTTTTCTTTTGGTCGGCTAGACAATTAACATAAATAGTATAAAGTATAAGTAATGTAATTATGAATTCTGTTGAGTATGTAAATTCTTACTTGAAAGTACAATGCGCCGCTGTTAAAACCCATTCTTTATCTATAACTGATCCACCACAAGTTAACTTATCAGCAAACAGAATAGCCACTTGATGTGGATGCTTCACAATGTCAGTTTGTTGACCGTCGATAAGTTTTTCGTAGTTATCACCCTTTATAGCGGCAATACACGCAACAAATACTAAAATAATTTTTGATTTCTGCATGGTTAGCTATTTAGTTTCAACTAATCGCAATTTGAATACAAGCATTACTTATATCGGAAGTGTTTATGGGCAATTAAAGATAAATTGCTCTTTGAACATAAGTCATTTAATTAATTACTAGTTAACGTTTATAATTAGTTACAGTAAATTGTTATACACCTTAACAGTAACAATTATATTCCACTTTTGGAACAAGGACACGTTTTTCTGTGAATTTAGCTTTGCATATATTTAGTAACAAAGTCCGCTAACTCTGGCACAAAACCATACACTCCTGGAGCTAAGAGATTTCCGCAACCGCGTCCGAAAGAGACAATACCCATTTGTAAGCCTTGATAAGCAACCGGGCCGCCGGAATCACCCTATAATTAGAAGCATTTATACGTTGCGGTTTTTAAACTGAAATATAAGATGTCTACCTGACAGGAATCGTCTCCGATGGGTAGTGACGAACCCGCGCAGAACATTCTATCAGTGATAGTAAATGGATATTGTAAACGACATGCCACCTCACTTTGCACGCGCACTTGTCCTGCTTTAAGATCATCTGACACTGCACCGCCACCCCTGCGTTTGGTTGTACCCCATCCAGTTATAATCACATCTTTACCATAAGGCACGGGGCCGGTATAAAAATCGATTGCTTTAATTGTTTCGCCATTTAAACCAAGTGGAGTTGCAAGTTTGATAACAGCAATGTCGTAGTCCATGGTTGAAGGGCTATAGTCGTCGTGAATTTCATAGTCAATGACATTGCGTCTTTCACCATCGGTGTCAGAAAGTTTGGTTTGTCCAGCAACAATTGTGACATTGGCTAGCACACTCTTTTCGCTAAATTAAATATGTAATGTTGTTTGTTAAATTTAAAATGGTTAACAATTAATTAGTAATTTATTTCTTACGGCAAATCGTATAGGCAATGAGCAGCGGTGATTATATACTCTGCATTGTGAATTGACCCTCCGCAAAAGTGTCTTTTGTTATATTGAAGTGACACTTGGTATGGATAATCTGTGATAAATACATTTGAGCCTCCGACGATTTTTCCTTGGTCCTCGCAATAAGCTATAAATTTAATGAGTGTTTGTTTTAAAGTTTAAATTTGTAAGAATTGCACATACCCAAAGTGGCCCAAAGGCTAACAAGAAACACACTCAGTTTGAATGCCATGTTTGCTGCAGGTTGCGAGTTCAAAAGGAGAGCTAATGAACTACTGATTAGGAATTAGCACAGAAGGTGCTTTTATACAAACGATCCGCATCAATTATTTGCATATGTACGTCCGAACATGCAAAAGAAATAACAAACACTTTTCTAAATGTCTCTAATCAATGTTTTTCTACAATATGATTTCCACAAAAACATTGTGCAAATTTTTTTCATTTTTAAAATTTGAAATAATTAAGTGTTTTAGGTTTGAACATAGACAAATATTCTTTTAAAGTATAGTTGCAATAAAAACAAAGAATAACACTCTGTATAAATATCTAATGAAATGTTAATTCAGAAATTTAAAATATTTATTGGTGTACCCTGTCAAAGCGTCTCATTACAACATAATTTGTTAATTGTTTTGGTAGATATCTCGCAAGTTTATGTGAATTACGAGAAAAGTAACTAAAACAAATTTATTAGTAATTTAAGAAGTAGCTTAGCTAATAATATATGATTTTTAAACAAAACGTGTTCTATATGTAACAGACCGCCATGCGACATAGATTTATTCTTAATTAACTTAATAAATACCTACTTATTGAAGAATTATTAATATTAATTGTTATGTGATCGCCATTCAGTTTGATTATTATCTTTAAAATTAATATTAATATTTATAATGCGTAATGTACTTTAAGAATGAGTTATTGCTGAAAATTGAATATGACAGTTGTTATCTTCTTTATGGTTTCAATATACATTCCATGCTGAAAGTTATCTACATACGTATACTACAACAAATTTCATTATCATGGTTGTTACGACATTAGGTATTCCATATTTTATTATAGGGTGTAGCCGCTGAACACTTTACGTATGAGTATTTGAATATTGTTTTTGACTTTTAGACAAAACAAAGTCAGTTTTATGATAACTAATAGCAGTATTTTTTGCACAACCACGCACGTAGTCGCATCATCCATTATGGGAAAACTCTGGGCGCTATTCATTCTTTTAGAATGCACGAGCACTTTAATTGTCTTATCAGTGAATGCTCAAGGTAAGCTCACGATTATAGTGCACGCACAAGTACAAAGTGATTCATTTCCATAGCATCTCCTGAAGACAATGCGTCAACAACTTCGGGTGAGTTAGACACTGGCAAAATCATAGGAGGAACTGTAATCTCTATTGATGATGTTCCATACCTTGTGTCAATTCAATATGGCGCATTTGGCGATTTCTACGCACATATTTGCGGAGGTGCAATTATTTCCCCGTCGGTTATTCTCACAGCAGGCCATTGTCTTGAATGGGTGACTGAACCAAATCAATTACGTGTACGTGCTGGTTCCTCGAACCAGACCTCAGGTGGACAAGTAAGATCCGTAAGAAACTACACCAGACATCCCAAGTATAACGAGAGTTCCTTCGATTACGACCTCGCTATATTACAACTGTCCTATCGCTTTTGGGTCGCACAACCGCAAAATATACTTCAAAGAGTAGTCCAAGGTTTCACTTGGTTCTTAACCCCCAACTCGCCGCGAGTTGCTGAAATCAGCAAAGTCGAGGAAAAAGATATACCTACAGATGCGCAGTTTGTGACAGCTGGCTGGGGCGCCACCGTTCGGGGAGGTTTCGCTGTGGATACTTTATTCGCATTACTAATGCCTTACATACCGCGAAATATTTGCAATACAAAGTATTCACCAGGAAGGATCAGTGCAAATATGCTTTGTGCTGGCTACTTAGAAGGCGGCAAAGATACGTGTCAGGTGATTGATTTAGATTATCTAGTAAACTAATTGTAAATTTGAAACTTATTTGCAGGGTGACTCTGGTGGCCCTTTGATTTATAATAATCAAGTGATTGGCGTTGTTTCCTGGGGAGACGGATGTGCAAAACGTGATAAACCTGGTGTCTACTCTAAACTATCAGCTATGAAGGAATTTATAACGCAATTTGTTTAGGCAATTTTAAGCAACAGCTGTTCAACTTTTTACAATAAAAGTTTGTTAAAAATATTGGTAGATAAATGATATTTTGCTAAATACAAGAATAAACCCATTTTGAATGTTTTTGTAAACATTCCCGCAATTTCAATTTAATTTGTCGTACTATACTGATAACTACTTGCAGAAATCCTAGATAATCAACGATTACGGAAAGAACAAAATTATGCTACTGTGGCAAAGGTCTAACTCACTCAAGAGTTTTGAAGATAGAAAAGCGTTTAATGAGAGAACAACAAAGGCTTTTGCTATATGATTCATTGTTAGACGTAGCTATAAAACAACAATAAGCAAGCAATTTGTTTGATTATAACAATTTGTTACTTACAATGAACCTCCTATTGCATGTACATATTTCTCCTCTGCATCGCGGTGCAGTGACAGGTAAACATTAGAAATTTGTTATAATCCATTTCAGTTTACAGTAGTAGTATTTTCACATATTATTATAAGGCTTCTTGGGAAAAACCGTTTACGCAAAACAGGAATGTAGACCTACCACTGAGGACCAGTAAAGGAAACTGTTTTTCAATCCTGTCATATATGATATTACTTTAACAACACTATTATCGTTTAACGTTTCTGTTAGTATGTATTGGGGTTTTTAATGTACATACGTAGAAGTTTGAGTTATCGTGTCTCAAAAACAATTGATTGGTTTCCAATTTTTAACTTTAGTTTTAAAAATATCAAAAATGTGGTAAATTTTTTATAATCAATTGTCAAGTGGAACTTTAAAACTATGATAAAAGAACAATTAGTTAAATAATAAAAAGCATATAAATTGATTACCATTGTATTAGATATTAGAAACACTGCGATTTCCACTTATCTAGCTTTACAATATTTAAAAAATAATTGTTTGAAAGCTTTTTATGACCAATTGTCGGGCGAAACTATAAAGCAAGGATGAAAGCACAATTTCTTACATAATCATACATCATGCTGACCAAACTTTCTGTATTTCTGTTCTGCATCTTGGCGTATTCTCAGGTAAACCATTTATGCTTTAACTTCTTATAATACATTTAAGTTTATTATATTACAGGCGGCTTGTGATGATTTGCTGTCTAACCCTTTCCTCCCTCCCTGGTATAACACTCCAGATATGATAGTAAGACGTTAAAACTTTAACCCGCTATAATTCATTTTAATGTATCTTAATACAGAATAGGGGTGCTACGTATAAAAGTCTGCTTCCTCCCTGGAGAGAAAGTCCACCCATGATGGTATATCATTAATAGTTTAATTTGGTATAATTCATTTTAATTAATCTTAATTCAGGACGATATGGATGCTACGTATAAAAGTCTGCTTCCTCCCTGGAGAGAAAGTCCACCCATGGTATAACATTAATAGTTAAATTTGCTATAATTCATTTTAATTCATCTTAATTCAGGACGCTCTTGATATGGATGCTAAGTATAAAAGTGTGCTCCCTCTAGAAGAATCTTTTATACGTGCTGATGTCTTAGGACGACATGTAAAACATTTGAAATTTAATTTGTTATAATGTATTTTAATTTATTATGATACAGGAAAATTTTCCCGATATTCGTCCTTATGCCGAAAGTATAGCGTATAAAAGTATGCTTCCTCCCTGGAGGGAAGTTCCAGAAGATCCTTATAAACGAACCAGCGAACCAGAGTTCGCCTCTGAGTGTTCTGACGAACAGGAGTTGCCACTTAATCAAGAGGTTTTAAGAGGAGTATTATATAAACTTCCACGAATGGAACCACATAAACGCACTCCAGGATTGGCCGAAGCAGTAAGTAAAGCATGTGAAGATCGTTGACTCTTGATAATACAATATTTTATTTTTTCAGCCCAATAAACGAAAGTGAGTAGCTTAATGAGAGACTCAAAGTTATAAACAAACATGGGTTATCTTTTCCAGATTAATGGTGACCAGCCAATCAAGCTATTTCATGGGCAAATAGACAACTAACGTTAACAATGCAGAATGTTTAATTAATATGTTGAAATATATGAAAAATAAATTTAACCGATAATGATTTAAATTTTATTGTTTTTCTGATCCAAAAATAATCCAAATCCAAACCTAATGCCAATATTAAACCGAAACAAATTATACAAAATGTAGTTGAAATATACCTACATATTACTTATTTATTATTCGTAAATTAATATTTATGCGGCCAGAAAAATACAAAATAACGCATGTTTACCTTGTTGGTGTTGCGTTAGTAATTTAAATTTAATACGCAACTTAGAAACCCTTTCTTAGTCCTTGCAAAGATATGTAAGTTTAAACGAGTCATAGCAACCGCTTTTCTCTTAATTTACACAGTAACTAACGTCGACATATTGATCTTATAAACACGTTCCAATGGGGTCTACCCGCCCAATTTTTTTATTGCATGAAAGTATAGAAGACACCGGGGGAAGTAGGGTTTGAGTTATCATTTTTTTCACAGAGCCCTAAATTTTGAGATATAGGGAAAATAAGGCGCTGTGACGTAGGGGCCTTAATGAGCATGTATTGTGTAGGTGTGACTTCGCGCGCTTTGTCGCTCGGCAAAACTTGGTAGCCTTCGTGTGCTATGTTGCCATGTGTTACTTTGACGTTGCTAAGCAACGATGAATTACAAGGAACATCGAACTTGAGGCTATCTTATATTTGAGGTTATAAGTACAAACAAACGTTAACTTTGGCAACAAGGCTGATTCGCACTACTACTTAGTACCGCACGAAGCACGCCTTCGTGCGTTTACGTTAGTCTACGGATGACGTACGTGCCTTTTAAAATTTCGCCTTTTAATCGCTAATATCTTAGCCAAAAGGGCACGTACAGAAAAAAAAAGGTATCAATAAGCTCTGTATGCATTGCCCTTTAATGTACAAGCGTTGAAATTGCCAAGTTTGGTTGAGCGGGTAGACCCCATTAAAATATTATTTCCGTTATCGTGTCTCGAGAACAATTAATTGATGTCCATTGTATTAGAAATACTGCAATTTGTACTTATCCACTTGTAACAATAAAAAAAGTAATAATTTGGCAACTTTTTATGATCAATTGTCCTGAATAGCTATATAAGCGCATTGAGAGAACATGGTTTGCCAAAATCATCCAAGTCATCATGTTGTCCAAACTATGCTTAGTGTTTCTCTTCGGTACCATGGCACTGGGCCAGAACCTTCGAAAGCAAATGCTGCCGGAGGAAGAGCATGAGACGAGAACAAATGCTCTAATGGCGAAACTTATGGCTGAAGTTTCTAGATCAGATGCGCGACAATTAGATCCTTTGGAGTGTGATATGCATAGAAGTGCTCGACAGGCAAAAGGTTTGGAAGAAGATTATGCAAGGGCAATGGCGCGACAAGCTTTGGAAAATATTGCAAGAACAAGTGCTCGTCAAGCAAGAGCTTTAGATGAATTTTCAACAAGGACAAGTCCTCAACAAATAGGACCTATGGAAGATTATGCGAGAGCAAGTGCTCGACAGGCAAGAGCTTTAGATGAATTTTCAACAAGGACAAGTCCTCAACAAATAGGACCTATGGAAGATTATGCGAGAGCAAGTGCTCGTCAAGCAAGAGCTTTAGATGAATTTTCAACAAGGACAAGTGCTCAACAAATAGGACCTATGGAAGATTATGCAAGAGCAAGTGCGCGACAAGCAGATCCTTTGGTTGCGTATAGAAGAACAAGTGCTCGACAAGCAGATCCTTTGGTTGCATATAGAAAAACAACTGCTCGACAGGCAATTCCACAGCGACGACAAGCAATTCCACAGCGACGACAAGCAATTCCACAACGACGACAAGCATTTACGGTAAGTATAGTTTCTACACATAAGTACGCGTTACTAATATATTTTATTTAACAGCCCATCTCTAACAGAAAGTGAGTAGCTCAGACAGCGATTAGGGTTTGTAAATAATCAATTGTCTTTCTAGATCCTTCCTTTATCCCTCTGTGGGTTACCCATATTATTGGCGTTAGGATACCAATGACCCATATTGTTGTAGGTAAAGCAACGAGATTCGCTACGCAATAAAAATATATCAAAGCCTACTCGTAGTTTGTTTGATTCTGCCAATGACCACACCTACGAATCGTACCTAGTTCAGTTTGATTATGTAATGTAATTTATAGAGCAAATTCTATTTTATGGAGCAAATTTTTTCAATTAGCTTAACCGGAAGGTAAAACGACTTCTGGGAATAAGGGTCATAATATATTTTAAACATTTAGTAGCGCTCAATGATATTATTCAATTTACGACATTAAATATCAAATCATTTATAGTCAAATAGATCAAATAAAACCCATTATGCGTACAAATCATCCTCTAATATTGATGCGAAATATATGAAAAAGATTATCAGCAAATCTTAATCAAGTTGCATTCCTTCATCATCCTCCTTATCTTTCTTCTTTTTCTCCCCAGCATCATCCTTTTTAGCTGGCTTATCCTTCCCAGTCTCTGCATTTTCCAGCGCCTTTACAAACTGCTGAATATTACCGTCATTAGCGGCAGCGACTGCGTCAGGATTAGAAACCAACTGCGAAAGAACTGGTCCCAACTGGCCGGACTCGAGAGCGTTTGAAAACTGCGATACCGCCTGAGTAACATATTAACATTAACGTCACTTTAGAATAAGATAAGAGCGGATTTTTATGCGACTACTAACTTGTTGAAATTGCGGAGATTGCAACGTCGAACGCAACTGCTCCTGCGGAGTGCCGTCGGTTGTTGGCAGATGCGATTGCAGCTGCTGCAGCGCCTCCTGATTACTCATAATCGAGCCAAGCGCGTCGCCGGTCAACGCAGTGGATAAGTCCACCAATTGATCTGAATTAGGCGCCGATAAGCCTTGCAAGTAGCTGCGCAAATCGGATAGTTGAATTTGATTCGCGTTACCTGTCTTTGGAGCGCCTGGAGTGCTCGATGCCGGGATGGATGCGTTCCCCGGAGTGGTTGTTGTAGTCGGAGTGCTACTTGCACCTGTAGGAGCTGTAGTAGCAGCAGGAGTACTCACAGGAGCTGGCGTTGTTGGCGTACTCGATGCAGGGCGATGAGTAATAGACGGTGCTATAGGATTAGCGCGAGTGCTATTGCTTCCAGGAGGACGACTGTACATTTTAAACATTAATACAAGGTTTCCTTTAGTTAAAATTAGATTTACCCAATTGTCCCAAGCAAGCTTGATAGACCTCCCATTTGTCCACCACCCAACAATTGCATCAGTTGAGACTGAGACATGTTGTTAAGCAAAGATTGCAGGTCTTGATCCGGAGCTGAATTTTGCGGAACACTCCCTGCAGGGTTGTTCAAATAGTCGTTGATGCGCTTACAGTTGTCTTCGTCCTTGTCGGTTCTAGGCTCCTACAATGAATTATTAACATTTGACTAAATAGATTAGCAAAAAGAACATGCCTGAAGCCAAAAAAAGAACTTCCTGTTTGACGATTTAAACTTCAACATGTACACTCTCCCCGTGGTACATTGAGGGACCTTTACATATTCGCAGTCATCGGGGAAAATGATTAAGTCATCTTCCACCACGCCAGTTGATCTATCCTGCCAGCAGAAATGCATCAAAGAATCCTCACTCTGGTAGACATACAACAAGCCTTTGCGCTTGTCTGGGTACACCATCTGCCCTTCAGAGAAAATACAATGTAAAACAGTGTAAATATGACTAATTAAATACATACCTTTCAGCGTCATTTTTCCAGCACGCATTTCAATCAAGTGCTTATTGCCACCAGTGGATCCAGGTCCTGTCGCTGTACTTCCAAATAATGCACCACGATTAGCCATGATAACAATTAATTTCTCACAATAATAATATAATTATTTTACAGAATTTTACGCGCAACAGAGAAACGTATGCAGATTAGGATGACAAGTAAAATGTGGTTGTCATATAATTCAGGTTAAGTTTTGCATAGACGTAACCTAGCGCCCTCTGTTCAGTAGTAATTTGACAGAATTTTCTAGACTTCAACATAAACATAACCCGTTGTTTTTAATTGCGGTGAAATATCAGTAAATAGCAATAGTGAATCTCTTGCAAGATGCCTAAAGTTCGCCGTAGTAAGAAACAACCCCCAGAAGGCTTTGAATTGATTGAGCCAACCTTGGACGAGCTGGACGAAAAAATGCGAAGAGGTAAGCATCTACAGATTGTTGTACCAAGCTCTTGAGTAATCTTACTTAACGTGGATATTTAGCTGAAAAGGAATCACATGAGGGAAAACGCAAGCAGGAATCACTCTGGCCAATATTTAAAATTCACCATCAGAAGTCACGGTATATCTACGATTTGTTCTTTCGACGCAAAGCCATCAGCAGGGAGCTGTACAATTTCTGCATTGCTGAAAAGATAGCAGATGCTAATCTAATTGCTAAATGGAAAAAGCCTGGTTATGAAAACCTGTGTTGCTTACGATGCATTTCGACGAGAGACACAAACTTCGCTACGAATTGCATTTGCAGAGTACCGAAAGGAAAGTTGGAAGAAGTAAGTGGTTAAGAAAAATCATCGCAAAGAATGATTCTAATCTTATTTTTACTTATTACAGGGAAGGATTGTTGAATGTGTACATTGTGGATGCAGAGGTTGCTCAGGATAAGCACATGCCCTTCGTTTATGTATTAAATATTGACACGTTATTACTTTGGTTTCTATAATTACAAATTTCATCAATTAAATTAGGTAATATGCATAACTAATTAGAAATAATGTAAAAAAGAAACTGCACTAAATTTACTTCGTCTTACCAAGTTTTTGAAGTAGAATTTCAGAACCTTTTGTACTTTGCGACTTAATTAACTTCATGTGCGGCTGTATCAACGATTTAAGTAACTGTTGTATTTCCTCTGAATTGTTTGAGAAAATATCAGCTAATAGAAAACATCCTCTGTTAGTTTTTAGCCATATTTTAACCTAAAAATTTAAAGAATATGTACTCTTGTGACAGAATGAATATCATTCAGTTTACTTACGATGTCTTCGTTTAAAGCTGAAATAATCGCAGCCCCAAAAGTCACAGTTTCACTTTTAATATTGCAATCATTCTGGATTAACTTCTTTAAGGCAACATTTATACCAGGGTTTTCTATGTACAAGTCGTCGCCTGCTTTGAGTTCAGGATCAACTATGAACTCGGCCACAGCAGCCAATACCTCACTGGCAATGTCTGATACATGAGCATTGCGCAAAATTGTACTCGTCACAAGCATTCTTTTCCCTTCAGAACACCAAATACCCGGATTGCTGGATATCTTCTCTAAGAGCGTCTTAAGACAAATATCCAGAATTTCTTTGCGGCGCACTTGTGTGTCCTTCTTGCAAGTTGACTTCTCTTTGCCTTCTTTCAATTCTGTGTTAAATTTTGGATGAAATTGACGTGTATCCTCCGGAGCGACGATCCAAGCCAGAACACGTCGACCCCAATCATCTGCGATGAGCTCGTCGGACTTGTTAATAATTTCTGTCAAGATTGTTTTGCCCAACATTACTGTATCATCAGCAGAGTCAATCACAGCGAGTAAGGCTGTATGTGCGTATTCATGTTTGCACATGGCCAGGACATGTTCTTTCATTGATTTCAATGCAATCTAAAACAAAAATGCGTTGAATCTTTGAACTTTAACAAAATGGTGTTATTTACCTTTCTGTCTTTGTTTGTACCATGCCAGAAGCAATTCATCGCCACTCTTGCACCGTCTTTGCTGTTACTCAACACAACGATATGTGGAACTATCTGTGCAATCATTTCAGTGCGATCTTCAACACTGCACTCATCCAGAAACTGCGCCAGCACTGTCTGCACAAGTCCAGAGTCCAATAAATCCTTATTTAAAATGCGCGACAAGTTCGCTTTTGTGGCGCCAAGTGCAGCGGCTTTTATATCCTTGCTATTAGCGTATACATCCCTCAAATGCTTCACGCTCACGTCCTTGGATTGCTTGTACATATCACCAAAGAATTCCTGAAGCAAGCATCTCTTTTCCAATGGAGATGCAAACTCAGTGTATGCGTATTCGAACACTGGAGCACTGACTGCATGACTTGCCAGTTTAACTGCGTGGCCATAACAAGCCTTGATACATTTGGCTCTTGTATCACTATTGCTATACTTCAACATGCGTTTTACTACAAACTTGCCATACTTTGATTGCAACATTTGCACAGTTTCGGGAATAATTTCCTAATAGAAGAAACAAGACTTGATTTTAAGAGAATTAAGAAGCATATGAGTACTTACAGAACTAACTTCTTCCCTGACTTGTGCAGAACCAAACTTCAGGATGTATTGAACAATCCTGGCCATGTCATGCGCAAGTACAAACTTAACATAATTATTTTGATTTCCTAACAACTCGTGTAACTTGTTAATAAGTTTGGTTCTCTCTTCTATTCCGCCTTCCAATTTCTTGACGCGGATTTTCTCGCCGATTACCTTTGCTTCTTTTATCACGTCGATTAAATTGCGCTTCCCCTTACGTTGAAGACGGAGCTCTTTCTTAGCCTTCTTAAAGTCACTCCAAGATGCTGGCTTCTCAAGAGGTTTACCCTGAATATTATTAGGCTTGGATTTTATATTCTTTGAGGAGGGTTTCTTAAATGCGGTTGTTTTAGATTTCGGTGAGTCAGTTTTCTTTTGCAGTGTAGACACTTTTGGTTTCTTTGCTATGTTACTACTTGTCGGTTTTGATAACTTTGCCTTCTTTGCTGGCGGATTGTTAGAAATATCAACACTTACTTTCTTGTTCTTCATTATAAGTTCGTTTATTTAAACTCTGCCACAAGAAATCACAGCTTATAGATTATAATTCTTTAGCTTGATTTAAGCTGTTGTTACACGAGATACACGTGAATACTTTGAGGTTACCAATATACTTGTGCTTATGCAACTCATATCACACAAAACTTTGTAAGTTTTTTACTACCTATTTGAAATTATATTCTTATTTATCATTTATTAATTATACTGTTCTACAACAATAACATTTTAAGAAAAAAATGAGTATTAGAACTATGTTTGTTACTGTTTCTACGAATGTTTATAAAATATTATGTATTAAATATATAGTAACTATCTTAATTTGATTGTTACATCTGAACGTTAGCTTGACATCACAAACTAATTTTAAAAATGTATAACTGTTTAAATGTAAGAAATATTTTAAGACTTAAGCAGCTTTCATGGAGAATTTATTCGCGCGGAGGGAAGACATGGTTTCCGAATTGGGATTATTTAAAAGATTTCCAAGAGGTGACGTTTTTTACAGATTTTATCAACGAGAAATCAAAGCAAATTTTCAATGCCAAGATGCCAATGTTGGAAAAAAAGATGAGGAATGTTTATATTAATTTTGGACCTGCCCATCCGGCCGCCCATGGAGTTTTACGGTTGGTGTTAGAGTTAGAGGGTGAAATTATCCGACACGCTGATCCTCATATTGGTCTTTTGCACCGGGGAACGGAAAAACTAATGGAATACAAGACGTACACGCAAAACATACCGTACTTGGATCGCATGGATTACGTATGCCCCATAGCGAATGAGCACGTCTACGTGCTGGCCATTGAAAATCTGCTCAAGATTGAAGTTCCACGTCGCGCAAAGTTCATCCGCGTGTTGTACCTAGAACTTACAAGACTTTTGAACCATACTTTGGCGATTGTCACCCACGTTTTAGATGTAGGTGCTATTACGCCATTGTTCTGGATGTTTGAGGAGCGGGAAAAGATATTTGAATTGAATGAACGTGCTTGTGGTGCTCGGATGCACTGCAGCTTCATGCGAGTTGGCGGTGTGTCTCAGGATCTACCATTAGGCCTACTAGATGACATTCATAACTTCGTTTCGAAGTTGAATGAACGTCTAGATGAGGTTGAGGATGTGGTCACCAATAATAGGCTGTGGTGTCAACGCACTAAGGGTATTGGGATAGTTACTGCAGAAGACGCCATTAATCTTGGATTTTCGTAAGCAGTTCTTACCACTTTTTTTATTTCACCAACATTTAACATAACCACTTTTCAATAGAGGAGTTATGCTAAGAGGTTCTGGGATAAAATGGGATCTTCGCAAGCAGCAGCCGTACGAAATATACGATGAATTGGATTTTGATGTACCCATTGGTCAAAATGGTGATTGTTACGACCGGTACCTCTGTCGGTGTGAAGAACTTCGGCAATCTCTTAGGATAATTGACCAAGTTTTGAATTGCATGCCTGAAGGAGAGGTTCGGTTCGATGATCATAAAATAACTCCACCAACGCGCGCTGAAATGAAAGTAAGATTCATATGACAAATAACTAATCATGCCTTTACATACTTTCTCTTTCAATTACAAGAAATCAATGGAATCCATTATTCATCACTTTAAAATCTTCTCTCAAGGGTTTCATGTGCCTCCTGGCGTAACTTACACTGCTGTGGAACATCCCAAGGGAGAAATGGGAGTGTATCTTGTATCTGATGGTTCCTCCAAACCCTACCGAGCCAAATTTAAGCCGCCAGGCTTTGCCCATTTGGCAGCAATAAATCACCTGGTTAAAAATGCCTTTCTTGCAGATGCAGTTGCAGTTATGGGAACGATTGATGTTGTATTTGGTGACATTGATCGATAATATAATCATTGTCTATACCAGAAATTCTTATCACTAGCGATGAAATAAATGAGAATTTTTAATGTAATTTATTTCTATTTTTTCTTTTATAGCAAATAAAATGAAAACAAATTAATTGCAATCATTACCAGCAGCCAATCTTCTATTATGCTGATGGTAAAGAATGTCTTTTCCTTTCTATAATACATAGATATTCATAAAAGTAATAATAAACAATTCTCTTCGCTTATCGCGGTTATTTCAACACTTTAGTAGCGTGTCACATTGATTACGTCTTAAATCATTGCGCAATTTATACAAAAACCATCTACACATCAATTTGCACCATGTATGGTATAAACTTAAGTTGAATTCGAAGTGGTTCCAAACAACAACAATACAATACAATGTCCTTCGTTCTCTAGTTAAATAGTTTTATACTATTTACAAACATATGCATTGTTAGTTTTCTCTTCAATATATACCTTGTCTGCTTATTGGTAGAATTTGTATGCAAAATAAAACAAGCCTTCAGTGGTGGTTCCCTCAGAAATGTCATGGAGATCACAAACGGAAACTTACGAACTAATACCTCAGATCACCGTTGTTTCTCTGCTAGATTTTACTTGTTTTTGATAAGTCTTAGACAAATACAGTTCGGGCTTCTCAATATTGTTCCTACTAGTTGGAGCCATTCTCATTTGACAATCTATTTCAATCTACATTCTTTCTCTACAGAATTATAATCGAAATTGTATGTGCACCTCTTACTTGTTTTCGGTTTGTTTTGTTAAAATCAATATTGAATTGTTTTATGATCATCAGACCAGGTCCACCTGCGGACATTCATTTGCATTTATGCATTATTATATGTTCTCTAATATTCTTTCTTCTTCTGCAATGAATTAATTAATTAATGAACAATTGTCCTCCTTAACAATTAAGTTATCACATTTCGTTAAATTTAATATTTAAAAGTAATTGCGTGCAACTGCCATCCGTCCTTGCTAATAATTCTTCGCACAATTTTTACATATTTACTGATATTAATTCTAGAGTTTGTTTAAATTGTTTAAAATAGCATTATTCGCAGGAGTGTAGATTATTTTACATTCATTTGAGTATTGGTTGAGTTAGAAGATCCCAGCGTTCATACATTACTCTCATTTAGAATCACTTTAACGTCAATGTCAACAACTTTTAATAAATCACTTCGTACACAGTTGCTTTCTTGTCGCCGGAACCGGTAACAATGTATTTGTCGTCCGCTGAAATATCGCAACTTAGGACACTTGAAGATTCTTTCGACTGCAAAAGAACACAATTCATTAGCACAAGAATATAAAGCGATTGCTACGATTATACGTACTTGGAATATACTGGCACCGTATGGCGTCCTCCAGGCGTTTAACAAATTGTCCTTGCCTGTTGAAACAAACCACTTGCCGCAAGCGGCAAACCGCAAACTCAACACACAACTTTCGTGCAGATGCAGCTGGTACTTGTCCGGCTTGGAAGCATGCAGCACCTCCACGTTGGAGTTCTCCATGCCGACAGCAAGCCATTCGCCCGTTGGGCAATACCCTAGCGAAAAGATTTGCGAGCTGAAGTCATGCTGCTGGAGTTGGCGACCTTCGCGAAGGTCCCAACTACGCACTGTATTGTCCAGACCACCGGTCCACAGCTTAGTGCCATCTGCAGAGATGTCAATACACGAAGCACCATCAGTGTGTCCTTGGAACTGCCGCACGAGCGTCTGGTTGTGCAGATCCCACACTGCAATGTTACCATCAGAGCAGCAACTGAAGCACACTTTTGAATCAGGACTTATGGCTAGTGCGTAGCAGGCAGGTGCACTGGAGGTCAGCTCGGCCTTGATACGTGGCGTTGGTGACGCCAAGTCCCAAATGGAGAGATTCGATGCTTCGCCACCGACAATAAGCGTCCGTCCATCCGGTAACAGCTTCACCGAGCGGATATAGTTGTCCCGTTGCTAAAACAATTCAATTAACCCTCCGTTCCGTTCCGCTATGAGTGATCCCAAGTGGGAATTCCACTTACCAGGCAGTCTAATTGCGACACTGGGCTTTTGGACCCCGGCTGGCTGATGTCCCATACTTTGACGCATCCCTTGCCGCCTGTGTAGACGTATTTGGTGGGGTTGGAAATCGTCACGGCGCAGACGACCTCTCCATGGCTTAGTGTGTTGATCTGGCGTGCGTGCCGTGGAATGCCTGGCCCAATAAGGGCATCAGGCGGAAAGGGCACCGGTTGCATTTGTCCTTCAGCGCTCACATGAAACGAGTATGCCCTGGAATCATAAAACTGTTAAAACTCCTGTTTGATGAGACAATCACGATGTGATATCAGACTCACGGTTTGCCTCCAGGAATGCCTCCCATGCCAGGTACCACTGGCGCTCGCATCTGCGAGTGCGGATCGTACCCCACCTGCAGTGGTGGTCTTGGGTATGGGTTGTTCAACGAAGGTGGCAGACTGTTGTGCATGGCACCATAACCAGCGGCTGCAGCTGCAGCTTGTAAGTCATGTGGTCCTCCACCTGTAATATGATTAAAGACGATAATAAGCAAACGATCAGACACAGGAGAACTGGCGAAGTAAAAGTTACTAACCGTTTGACATTCCTGGTAGGTAAGGGTACTGAGCTAATGCTGGCGGCTTAACAACGGGCTTCAATCCGCTGCTGCCTGCGGACGAACCTGATGCAGATGTGGGTGTCACTGATTTAGAAATGGGCGTTGAGGGTTTCTCACCGTCGAGTTTCTTCGTGGACGGCGTGGACGCGTTGCTCGAGGTGCCCGAGCGCGGACTGTGCGGCCCCGGATGCTCCTTCTTCGCCGACAGCTTGTCGATGCCGTTCTCGCGCGGCGAGGCCGTACCGTTCGGCGGTGAAACTGGGTCTTCCGAGGCGTCGTCGACCACTAGATCCTGGTCGCTCTTCTCACCATCGCTATGCTGAACAAAAGACAAACATTGTTAATTCAAAGCAGCCGACAACACCAAAAGGACAGACAACAGACAGTGTCGGGAACGGAACGGAACGAAACAAACACGATGCGATAAAATGATGCATTAGTGCTTAATTGCATCTAAGCTGTTAGTTTTTGTTAGCCAATTAAATGGATTTTAGTGGCTTTCGGTATTTTCTTGTCTTGTGATTCGTTTCGCAAGCAAACATAAAACGATTACGACTTTCAATTGCTATATTCATAAAACGCGCACTCACAATAATAATGTCAATATTTTTTCTTGCGCTTGCGCGTCAAGAAAGTCAATTGAGCCAAGTTTATGAGCTAAGCCGCGGGCCAGGCACTTACTTTTTGCAGGCAAGGAGTGCGCGAAGTTGATTGCTGTGAAATGAAATGAAAGGAACGATCGCGAAAGCGCTTTCCGAAAGTTCATCAGCGCGAATGCTAATTTTACGACCGTCAACTCACTCCCCGTCTAAATGTTTATGTTGCTCCGACGACGCCGCGCCATAAGAAGTCCATAAGAAATTAATTAATAATTAAACGCGAATTTATGTCGCGCAATTAAATTGCAGTTATTGTTCCTTTGTTTATTTCTTTCTTTTTTGTCTCGTCTTTCTCGATGTTTGTTGCGTTCCGCCACACGCCAATCACGAGAAACACTCACTATAAACTATTGTAGTTGGTTAATAAGTTGATAGATAGATAATGTTAGTACGTACTTTCATACTTACGTGACCCATGTCTTTCTCTTCTTTCTTCACCTTCTTATGGTCGGGTTCTTGGGGTGTTCGCGGCCGGTACTTCTCCCTCTCAGCAGGTGATATTGAATTTCTCTGCAAGAAGAAAGCAAAAACCAATAAGACATTAAACCACTTGCTGATATTCCAAGAAGCCAAGCGCCAAGAAAAAACTTTGTAATGAGTTCTCTCCAAGAATAAGATATTTTTTCGTCTCATTCATTCAAGTCCGCACTTCTACGTGCTTGAAAGCGTCGCCGTCGTCGGGGATAAAATATAGGTGGAGAAAGAAGCCAGCCAAGCCTTGGGGACCAGGAAGTGACATTAAAGCGACCGAGGAGCGTGAATGTACTGTTAATAATCCAGTAAATGAGGCAGGAACTCCCAAGCGCCCAACCATAGATGTCGCCCCACTGACAAACCTACTCCTTGGTACAAAGCCTTTCAAGATTCCAGCATAAATAAGGTCAGGTCCCGAGAACACAATATGAAAATCTGAAGCTTTTTAAACGTTCGCAACCCCCTTGGAGCAAATTTTAAAGTAAAAACAATACAATACAACACAGGAGACAGAGTGAATGAGTAGTGAAGGTGGTGGCTGTTCCAGGCAATTTCTTCGCTTTTCATCTGCTCTACTTTAGCTTTTATGTTCCCGAGGGAAGAAGAAGCGAATGTGAACGTAAACGTGCACATAAACGTCCCTACGAACAAAGACTCTCTGGGTTCGTGCAATTTTAAATAAATTTTATACAGAGTGAAGCTGGAAATGATGTACCTGCTATATGTACCAACTTTGAGGTTAGGATATGTTTGGTAATAAAACCAATACCAAATTAGCTGAATTCACTAATTAAGATAAGAAGTCCCAGGCCGGGTCGGGCAGAAGTCGGCGGAGAGGCAGGGCATGCAGTCGAGTGGCGAGCGAGTTTCGGAATTTATTAGGAATGCTCGGAGAATGAGTTTCCGGCGGAGTCTCTGGGAATAAAGCGTCGCCCGCCGACCGAGTTCCTGCGGTTTCGGTTAATAGAGCTTCTTGTTCCTTCGTTCGTTCTATTGCCGCCGCCGTCGACCGCCAGCACCACTATTACGAGAATATGCATCCCGACGGCGGCTGGCTGGTGGGTGCGCCAGCTGCCACCTCATTTTCTCAATGGCCTTTCCGGCATTTGCCGCTTTTCACCCTATTGCTGCACCAAACTACAAACGATATTAACCAATTTTCCCTTCGGCTTCAGCTTCGCATTCGCATCCGCGTTCACGTTCGTTCAGTTGCGCAAAACCCAGACCGAGCTTGCTTGGGTATCATTAACACATAATAATTAATTCGTCCGCGTTTATTGTTTGACTAATTAATGATTTCAAACGTTTGCAATTTAATTTAAATTTAAATAAATGATTCTTTTCCCCCATTATTCCACTGCTGGCGTTTTTGCGCTTTTCTTCATTTCATCCTCGTGCACCGGATGCTTTTTCTTGTTCATCTGCTCATTCATTAAATCCCACCGCCCCACGGAGAAAAGGCGCTTACAAATCATCCCTTTTCGCTTCTAGCTTCATGCTGTCGTACCGCAGCATGAAGCCTGCCTGATACAAACAGATTTTCCTCCCCATTCACGCAACTGCTGCCCATCCATCTCCCTCTCGAGAGGATAATATAGGCAATATATTTTGATGAGTGGATTGGGACCAGGGGTGAATGCGATGAGCTCTAGGGTGGTTGCCTATGGAGGAGCATAACAAATCCCCAGGCTTTAATTAATACGCGTCGGGCGCAGATAATTATCGCTGTTTTATAAACAACAGCGCCCGAATGTAATATGTGCCTGGCGAGTCGGTAATACCGAGATTTTCATTAAATCATTAGCAACACAAATAAATTCAAATTCAAATTTAAATTTCAATTAAAACCTGTACACTAGTACGATAATTGATTGAAAATGTGAGAGAATATAGAATGTATAATGTCATGTGTAATAAAGGGAATACAAAGAGTGTGGTTGATGCAAGCGATGAAAAACGGCTTGCGCTTGTGAAATGTCGCATGTCGCGTCGCAACATCATGTTGGCTTGGTTTGGCTCGACTTGGCGTCTCATTTTCCAACCACCCACGGGCGTGCACAGCACTGTGATGTGATGTGATGTAATGCCTGAGGGAGGCTCAAGTGTGAAGCGAGGAAAAACTTGAACATGACGGCAAACGGATTTTTCGCCGCTCCCTTTGGAAAAAAGCACATTTTCCGACGCGGCGCCGGGCGACGGCACTTTTCAGTTCAATCCGGACGAACGCGAACACGAACGTGAACGTGAACTGGAAATTCCGAGATGAACGTGAATGTGCACATTCACACTCCGCTCCGGTGACACGGCGTGAGTTCGTCAAGCTGGAAGCTTTTCACACATCAAAACGGGCGAAGGAAAATAGAATAAAAGCCAGACCAGACGAGAACATCAAATAAAAGACTGCTGCACGGGCGCATTTTTGCGCTTTCATCATTTTTCCCGAGACGGAAAAGGCATTTATCTTCTGACATGCGGAGAGATGTCGCTGTGCTGGGTGTTTGTAATGGAGGTGTTGAAGGTACATAACTTCCTGTGGTATCAACATCAGGCGTCTAGTATCCATAAATTACACAATTAGAACACGTGGCGCTATGTAGGGCTCTGTAAGCCACCCATCCCGCGGCTTGTGTTCGAGCGTATGTTGCCTTCCGGCAATGTGTTTTGTGCACGTGCACAGCTCAACACTTACGAGTACTTGTTCAGCATGCAGGATAAAAGCCCACTTCACATGGCGAACAAGGAACATAGTGCCGCCCTCCGTCGGCAGTCGAGCAGAATGCAAGGATACCCTTGAGGCGCAATTACACTTGCGAGATGTTGTACCACTTCATCGTTAACCAACTCCAAGTCAACGCCAACAACACGACATTTACATGCAAATTTGCAGCGAAACAAAGAAAGAAAACAAGAAATCAACATCACATCCTAGAATTTTAATTTGAATTCCCTCAGGAGTGAGGAAAAAGTGCCTGAGAAGCATCTTTGCCTGCAGGTTCCAATGCTACAACCCCTATTCTTTTCTTTATTTCTTTCTTTTTATGCACAGTACACCCCTTGACACTTCTCAGAGAAGAGAATACTTCCCTTTATGCCCCAAGTGGAATGCTTTTGATTTGAATGAGCCGTTGCTGCCCCTGGCCCCCCAACCGTCATTTCAACACGTCGACATATCAAGGAGAGAAGATTGCTTCCAAGAAAATATGTAAAGAAAGAAGAAAGGGCGAGAGATGAGAGAATCTTGAGCAAAAACTGCTGCCGTTCGCGTTTAGATTCAGAGATGTGAATGTAAATGTGCTGAATACATCATTGCACCCTCAACCCCAGGCGGCATCAGGCCTCAAGTGCCCTACGCTCTCAACCACGTGGCAAGTGGTCCTCTGACGTCCCCTCTCAAGTTGAAGACGCAGATAGCAAGCAGCAGGAAAAGAAGACGCAATCCACAATCCAAGGAGCGAAGGGGAATGCAGGCCCACTCTGCTTAATTTAATTAAGGAACTGAATGGGACCGAAGCGAGTTATGCCATCCTTAGAAAAAGAACAAGAGAAAGCCATCCAGGAAACAGAAGCAGAAGAAGAAGAAGTAATCACAATGGAAGAACCCAGAACCCTTTTTTTCTTTTGCTCATTAAAAAAATAGAATTACCCATTGGTGCGGGTACGAACTCCTCCGTTCCTGCAGAAATCAATTAGAATTAACTGAGAATAAGAACAAGAATTGTGCTGACATACGAATTTGCAAAGGGGAGTTGCGAAAAGAGATGATGCGTTGAAAATGGGGGTTGCTTGATAGGGTGCAATCAAATGTTCGTCTCCATTAACATCGCGATTACGCGCCAACCCCCCGGGGTTAATTAAATGTGTGAGCCTCGTCGGCGCGGTGGCTGGAACAACGAAGGAAGGCGGGAAGAGGAGAAACGTCGCGGAAGGGAAGTGGCGCCTTTAATTACATTCTGCGTCGTTGAACCATCCACGTGCCTTGCGTGCTCTTTCACTCCTTCAATCTTCCCCCTGAACGTGCACAACTGTCCTTGTCGCCTTGTCGACAACTTGAAACCGCAAGAACTGTCTGCTATCAGAATCAGCATCACATTAGTGCGTCGCTCCTGCTTCTCCTTCCCTGTCTGATATCCTCTTCCACTGATTATTATCTATTCGTGTCAATTGAGTGAGTGTAACCTCACAATCAGGTTATGTTACACTGAAGTGGCATTATGTTAGGTTAGGTTAAGATATATAACTCCTAGAAACGAATTGAATTGAAACGAAATGAAAGGAAGAGAAAAAGCTTGTAACTCGTAAGCTTGTAACTCGTAAGCTTGTAAAAATATCTTTCTAGTTTATTTCTTTGCTGCAGAAAACTGCAGTGTAGAGTAAATTGGTTCGTCGATAGAGCGAAATGGAATGGAACGTTGCCGATGTGAGTGTGGGTGTTGGTGCTGCCACCGCCCTGCGGGTTGCCATGCTACGAGGGGAATTTCTCACCGACTCAACTGAACTCTTCCGAATGAACAAGAACGGGAAACTGGAATGAGAATATGTACTAGTACATAGTTGCTGCTTTCCTCACTGTCTCTCTCTCCCTCTCAAGTGGTGTAGTAGTGTGGGCGCCCTAGCGGGATGGTAACCACAACGAGGGGGCCGAAACGCGGCGCTGCGGTCGTGCGATGTAAACTCGTGTATAGTATAGTACAGTATAGCTACTGCGGTTACCGGTTGCGGCTCAGATGCGAAACAAAAGGAAACAACCCTCTATCTCCGCTCCTCGGAGGCAGCGGCAGCGGCAACGTTACACTAGACATACAATCAACATACAACTCAAATACAACCTTTACACATACAAGTGGAAAACCATTCGAGCAGATCTCATAATAGGGGGGTAAACACAGACTCCCCATCCCCGAGGGATGAGCAAACACACACAACATGCTTGTAACGTGTTGGATGCAACGGCAGCGATCTTTCACCCGCAAGCGGGCGGTCAGAGTGAGACGCAAAAAACTCAACTCAAACGCGAGATGAGATGAGACGAGACAAATCCGCCCTCGGGCGCTGTTAATAATCTAGCGCGCAAACAACCGCCGCCAATCCCACGAGCCGCCGGCTGTCTTTGCACGTCGCTGCCCCCGGGGACACACCAAGTGCTCGCGAAACTCTAGCTGCAGCTTGAGCCAGCGCCCCCCTTCGAGAGACACCCAGTGCCGGAAATGATCTGCCACTCGTGGAGGCTTAACGTTCATTCGCAACTAACGCTTCGATGAACAAACAACGCCGGAATGATGCTGGTGCTGGTGCTACAGCTGCCTCTTTCGCAGCCTGGGCATGCACCGCCACCTCTCACGTCAACTTTCATGCTAACCGCCAACCGCCCCCAGTCTTCATTTGCGCGCTCACCCATTTTTCCCTTTTCCTTTTTTCCTGGCGTTATTTAATTAACGAGTTGCTGCTTCTGCCGGCACAGAACGAACAAAACAAACTTTTTAATAAATTATTAATTACTTGCTTAAACAACCAACGCAGAACCCAGCATCTCAAACAAGAAAAATAATAAGAAGTAAACACTTTTGTGCTTTCTTCCTGTTCCTCCTTCTTTCTTGTATTTTTGTACCTAATTGAAAGTTAATTCTTTGCATTTTTGTAACATTTTCCCACATCGTCTTGCTTTTCAGCGAAGAACAGCAAAGAAGAGAAGAAAAATCAAACAAAGCAAGCGAAACAGAAAACGAAAAATAAAAATGTTTATTATCCTCGCAATCGTAAAGTTCTAACGATCCGAGTCCCTCGAGAGGGGACGGGGCGCGCGTCGGAAGCAGTCATTCAGGATGACACAGCAGGGCCTGGCACGCAAGAAGCAGGGGCGCAAGCGGTGTAATGAAATTTCCCGGAGTATTTTATTAACACATTAATCCGCAGCCCACGTTTTTACCCTCCTGTCTAGTTGGTTGCCTGCTGCTGCGTTTACGTTTACGTGACGTGCACATTTTGTAAGTTAGCGCCCTCATTCCTCTGTGCGAGAGATAAAAGGATGGCAATTTCGCTCCACTCACGGCTGGCTACAAGGACAAGGATGAAGGATACGCTCTTCGCGAGCCAGAACAAGACAAGATACGACAAGACAGTAACGAGTCTGAGCTTGTGCTTGTGCTTGGTCTTGGGTTTGGGTTTGAGTCGTAATCTATCCTTACTTCCTTCCTTCCTTCTTCCATTCTGTGCTTGGGCTTGTAGTTGCGTTCTTTCAAGTTAAGTGTCCCGCTTTTCCACATCACCTCACTCCTTCGTGCTGCTACAGTGTAGTGTATCTAATGGCACTTCTTACGACTTTCTCAAGGATGCAAAGGAAGAAAGGGAGAAAGATGGAGAGACAATTTCGCTTGCGCTGGCACTGAAAATACATATAGTACCTACAACATACATTTATGGCACTTACAACCTACATAATCTAATAATGCAACCGGCCGGCCATAAAATGGAGGAAGGACAAGCGCAAGCGCCCCCTGTGAATTCCTTTTTTCCAAGCCAGAGCAGAGTGAGTGAATGAATAAGTGTGCGTTCGTTCCTTTCCCCCGATCTCTTAATATATATTTTACACACGTCTTTTATACCGGTCGTAATTCTTCGCTCTTATCTTCATTGCAACAAAATGTGAGCGGGATGTTTCCGGCGCCACTTACACCTCGGCAACCCTCGTCGTAAGACGAAAGCGCATTCAACGCTCGTCAAACGTTTACGAGCGTTGAATGAAACAATTATTGCCCAAAGAAACAGAACAAAAATACATTCATATTCGTATTCGTTTTCATATTTTTGATATCCCATAAAAATGTTGAGAAGAAAAGAAAGAGGAAAGAGCAAGAGAAACCACTGCGGTGGTGTAGATGATGACCTCGTTAGATTAATGGAAAAGGGTCGCCCTTTCTTGTCCTCACCCTAACCCTCATCTCCGTTTCCGACGCGACGCCCTCTGGTGTACATTCGTACACTCATTCACTGTTTGCCATTTATACCAAGTGTTCCAAAAAAGCAACTTAGAAGAGTGAAGAAGAGGGCCAACGCTTGAATGAACATATTGTAATGTCAAGTCCTGCTGCACTGCCCAACGAAACGAAGCGAAACGGAAGTTTTATTCGCCGAAAGGGGGCACTCAAATTGTATTATTGCGATAAGTTGGTTTATACGTCCGTACGTCCTGCTTCTGTTCCGAGAGGGAGGAAAAGTGGCAAGCACTGGCGTCCTGGCAAGGACCCAGAGACTCAAATCAAATTAGTCCTCGTTTTCGTGCACGGTGCTCTAATGTTTCCCGTTTTTCACGGCCTCCCCCGAGTTTCGTGCTTCGCTAAATGTGCTTGCGTTCGCCCTTCTCCTTTTGCTGTTTTTTGATATGTACAATTTCATTCCACACGACCGACACTACACACCAACGAGCCTGAAACGATAATTCGTCGTCGCATGCATTGCAATAAGAAAAAAACGAAGAGAAGAACAACTCTCCATATATAAAATCACACCCTAAATCCAGAACAAAACAAAAGAAACCTAGGCAAATAAAAACAGAAATGTATGAAAAGTTGCCTATATATGTCTGAGGTACATATAGTAGTTTGCAAATTCAATAAAGCTGAAGTGAACAAAATGAAAATAAAACGAGGAGGCAGACGAACAAAGCTGAACAAGCTGATAACAACGCATTCCACCTCCACCTCCAGCTGCAGCTCCAGGGCCAAGGGCCAGGGCCAAGGGCCAGGGCCAGCAAGCTTTCATTTTATCCGGTTCAGTCAGTCAGTCAGTCGTGTTTGGTTTTGCTTCTGCTTCGTATTTGTACGGATGAAGTAATCGCAATTCGTTTTGTTGAAATACGGAGCAAACTTGCCTTAGCATGCGCAGCGCTGCGCTATCCCTTTGTCCTGCTCGCTCCCTCCAAGGGGAGAAAACAATGGGAAAAAGTGTGAAAGAGCAGGAAGCACGAAGAAAAAGAGCAACAGAGGAGCAGGAATAGTGTAGTTGTACCAAGCGCCAGCGAACAAAATCAAATTACGTATTCAACTGAAGTGTACTCACGTGACGCTCTTCCGCCGAGTTGATACCTGCAGGATCCGTCGCCATGACGACCATGAGCAGCACAATACGCATATCAGTGACAGCGGCAGTGGCAGCGGCAGACAGAGGCGGCAAAGTAGGCAATCGTATTAATAGATTTCAGCCAGCCAGTGGTGGTGGTGGAGCCAGGACGGCAAAGAACATGAAACAATGAAAGCGAAACAATTTAGATATGTACATAAAATCAGACCAATTCAATTCAATTTATTTCCAACAGTGTCAGTGTGCAGCATGCCTGGTTGCCTACTGTAACTGTCAAAGCTTAAAAGTCAAGTCAAGCAACTGTGAAGTTACTTTTCCTTTGAATGACGTCTTCGCAAGGCAAATAATCAACTTTTCCATCATCATCATATCTTGGCGTTTGTGATCTTTCATCCTTCAAATTTCACCCTCACCCTCACCCTCGGAGAACAGAACATCAACACTGAACACTCGAAAGCAAGAAGGACGATGATGAACGGTGAATTACTAACAAGGTGTCAACTCATATGAATAGGTAAGGGTGCTTCGCTTCGGTTCTTCCATGCGGCGATGATATGCATGATATGATTTACACATTCGCTTATCTTTGTCTTGCTTTGCTTTGGCAGCGTCGCGTTAAAGAAAGATAAAGTTACATCAACAGTAAAGTTGGAACAGGACGACGCTGGCAGCTCGGCGAAGCACCCCTAAAAGTCAGGCGTAAGTAGTTTACACATTCACGCATCAGTTGACGTTCACTTCCTTTCGTTCCCAGCATCGCAATATGGATGCCGGATCCGGATGTCACTATTTGAATGAATACGTGAGAGAGGCAAGCCCCTGAGAAGACCATGTGATGAAGAGAATGAGCATGAGTTTGAGTTGCAAGATTGAGAGACTGAAAGCTTTCATCTCTTATCATTACGTTTTCTGCATTTTCCAGCTTAATGCACATCAACACACCCACAGCCTGGGACAAAGAGTCAGAGCATGACATTAGTTACCATGACAACCACTGTGCTGTTTTGTTTTGTTTCATTAAAAGTTTCCAACGTGAAAACATATATAGAAAACTGTAATGACGTACTGTAAGTCGAGATCAACTAAAAAATGTGTGACAGCGACTTGCAGACGCACTCGAGCGTAAGGAATTTATCGCCGAGTATTAGGTAACTCGAGAGCTGATTTCCGCGCACATAAATCGCTTGCCATCCCTTCTTCAGTGTGCAGCCACGTGGCTCAGCGCCCTTCGAGTAGACTTCCCAACATACACACATATGTGGCCGGAGAGAACTAGGAATCCTCGAGGATTCTCCCACCTCCAACGCACTCTTAACCTTTGGTGTCATGACTTTGAATACCACAGAAAGCGTTCACACCGGCATTTCAGATTCCGGATCCAGGGTCCAGCATTCAAGATTCACTATCCCCCCTTTAAATCTTCATCGGGTTTTCGAATGGAAATTGAATTTTTTCTTTCCTTCGTTCACACCTTTGTTTTATTCATTATATCATACTTCACCCTCTTGCCTTCGTGCATACTTTTTTCCTTTGGTGCGTTGAAAAACGATTTGCAACCGATGTAAATGATGTAAAACGCGTAAAAGTGGCAACACTGCAAAAACACTGCCCCCCAAAGACGGCGTCAACGAGGACGATCCTAAATCATTTCCTGACGTACTTCGCGCATAAATTTTATTCGTTTCTTAGCGAAGAAGGAAGGAAGGAAGGGTGCTGCGCGTTCATGCAGAGCAACAGAAAGTGTGCCCCTTTCCTTTCCATTCCTTTCGCTCGCTTGGCAGCACAGCTGCGAGGGTGAAAAAGAAACTAAAAGGTTAATAACAACATAAATTTCATCCGTTTTAGCGAACGCGAAGGCAAAGACGCAGCCGAAGATGAACGTGAAGGGTGAGGGTGGCTTGCGGTATTATGACTGTCAGAGAAGTTTCCTTAGCGAAATTTGAAAAGTTTCTCCTCCTTGGCGTGGCATAGCTTATGAAAGAACAAAAAGAATAAAAACGAGGGGAAAAGTTTCCCTTCTCGCTTCCTGTTCCCTTGCACACTCCTCGCTGAATGAATTAATAATGCGAAATTAACGAAGAAACATTCATTCATTCAATGCATAGACAGATTGCCAGCGAGCGCTTGGCTAATGAAGAAAAAACAACACTCAACCAACGAACAACAAAAGAAAGGAACGGAAAGAAAAGAAAAGAAATAAGTGAGGAGAAAGAAGAAAAGAAACAACGTACCAGACGTAAATTTATGCGTTGCTGAGAAACTCAAGAATGTAAACGTAAAGTGAAAGACGGAAACAAAAGGTATGAAAAATATTGATAAATTGCGTTGCCGCCTCGCACGAAGGAACTGAAACGAGGCGTTAACGAGAATGGGAATTTTATTAAAATAAACTACCCTGAAATTCCACCCCTAGACTAAGTGTTTCCGCAAGAAAATCTAAGAAGCAAGACGCAATACGAGGAAATTAACTCTTATTCTCTTAACTTAACAAAGAATAATTAATCAATTCAGCTTTGAACCAAACTTTGCGAACGTCTTTTAAAAAATCCTTCTTGCCAGATAGGCTTCGACTTCAACAAGAATTAATCAAGAAAATTTCAGACAAGTTTCAAGGAAAATCCCAAGATTAGTCCGTCCGACTAAGTACGTCGTACGTCGATGAGAATCGGATGCATAATGTATTACCACGTGGGGTGAGATAAGCGCACGCAACGCCATAAAAAGCAAGCACAAGCCCAAGCGCAAAGACGTGAGCGAAGGAGAAAACAATTTGTATAAGAAGGCCGGGCCAGCATAGGGTAGGCCACCCATCGAACATTAAATTATATGCGCGCCTTTATCTGCAACTGCCAGTCTTTTACAATCCCTTTCATTTCCGCAATTTTCAACCCCTCACAAAGCCGCTTCTTCCTCCTTTTTCACCATTCCCATTCTCATTCTGATTCTCATTCATCTTCTTCGTTTGCTTCCGCTTACGCTTGCGTCTTAACGCCTTTTTATTCATTCTCATTCAAGCGATGAAGACCTAAGACACGTCAGAAAACACGCAAGAAAGAAGAAAGCCAGCCAAAACCAAGTTTAATAAAAATCAAAAGCAACGAAAGAAAATGCTCCCCAAAGACCCAAGAGACCAAAATCACATTTAATATGAAATTAAAACTCTCCTCTTCTCTCCTCTTTACGTGTCTGAACTGCGCTTGCGTTTAATTATCATCCGTCCCGTCCGTTTTCGGAATGTAATAAACTTATTTAATTGTTGATGTTGCCATAAAATTATGAGCTTGAAAATTTTATCGCGTGAGTTATAATTAATCTAACATTCACGTTCTCTTTCTCCTTCTCATTCGTATTCGCATTCGCATTTGCAAAGCGCATTCATTCTTAAATGACATCATAAAAGCACTGTAACGACACAGCGGCAATAAAACTGAACAGTTCCCGTTTACGTTCAGCTAAATGCTAAATGGGTTGCATATGTTATGAGCACTTAAATCTACCACCCTAACCTCTTCTCTTCGCTTCTCTTCTCTTCGTTTTTACTTACCGCTGTTGGACTTGACGTCATCGGGCCGATGGAGGTCCGGCTTGGCCAACATGGATAAATGCTGGCCCGGTGCCCCTAGGGCGCCTGAGAGGCCCAGCAGACTGGCGGCCGAGCTGGGGGGCGCGCCCCCCAGGCCTGGATGCGGCATCATGGGTATCGGGGGCCCGGGCAGTTGCTGGGCGTGCATCTGTTGCAGCAGTCTTGGAAGATCAGGCCTTTGTTGCTGCAACAAACAACACAAAATACATCATAAATAAAATAAAAATACAGATCAAAGAAGAACAATGTAATGTATATAAATATTTCTGTCTTTCATCTTTCCAATGGAAGCATTTCCATAGCTGTTTCTTTTCTGTTCCTATTCGAGGATAAGAAGCTGACGTTGACGTTGACGTTGAGCTGGAGTTCTTAGACTTCCGTCTTCTTTATTCTTATCTCTCGCTTAGAGACCCTGGGGCATGGCATCTCTTTATGCAAGCGCAAGCACAAGCACAAGCGCTAGCGCAAGCAAAGAACAGGACCCAGGGAACAAAAGCATCCACGCTGGCTGTAGCTTTTCCTCGTCGCGACGGGAAGACAAGTAAAACGAAAGAGGGACGCCCGGTTTGTGCATTGAGAGAAGCTTAACCTAACCGGCTGAAGTCCTTCCTCCGCTCCGCTCTGCTCTGCTCTGTGTGTTGCATTCAATTTACCACCGCGTCGGTGAGCACTTTGCCCATAATTCCGTAGATCCCCTGCCGCCCCCAGCCACACCAACAAAACCCCAAAGAAAAGCTTACGTTGTCAAAAGACCTGCAGCCAAGAAAGTCAACTTAAAGTTAACTTAACCTGCAGACTGCAGAAAGGCTACGAAGCTCAAACCAAACAAACATGCAAAGAAAGATCTGAATGCAGAAAGGAAACTGTAAACTGAATAGCATTTTCTTTTACCTTTCTCTTCTCCTCTTCTTTCTTTGCTGGTTTTGTTTTCTTGTTTTCAAATCAATTGTTCAACCACAAAAGCTTAACCTCAAGCGCAAGCGCAAAGCTTTTAAAACAATCATAAAAAACAAAGTTGTAAAATGTTTAAAACTCAATTTTATTCCCGTCTTTCCTCATTCTCCCCTCGGGAGGATTCGTGCCTGTTATATTCGCGGCGGTTTTTATGCTACAGCTTTAGTTAGTGCGTTTTTATAGTGCTGCGCAACGCGTCAAGTGAAGTGACGTCATCAATTTTGTAATGCAAGCCGTGTGTTTGGTTGCCTAAAAAGTGGGCACTTCGTATTCAACTATATAGACTGGAGAGAACCTATAAACTTTTTTACAACTTGCGTCCGCGTCCGCATTACACGACTCGAGTGCGACCCTTTTTTACAACTTGCCGCCCTCTGTCGGCCCGTTACCGCCACTTTACAGCTGCGCAGTCAATTCCAACACCAACACCGACCGGTGTGCAAGCAAGTGAGACGTCAAATAATGATCGTTCGTCTCTTTTTTTATTAATAAATATATGCATTGCATGTGAAGACTCAACTGAACTCAACTCAAAAAGAAGCGAAGTGCACGTTTTATCGACTCGTAATATTTTTACGATTCGCATTTTTCCGCGTTTACTTCCTACTTTCCCCTAACCTAACATAACCTAACCTAACTCTACTCCTTATCAAGATATGAAAAGTCAACACTCATGCCCTCGTCCATCCTTGGAGTACGAGTAAGTAGTAAACATAGATGGCAGTGCTGTAAACCGACCAACAAATAAAACAGGAAATGTGTGAATTTTACGAACTAACCCGAACATAACCGAAAGAACGAACGTAAAAAAAATACGTACGTAAAAGCAGTTAATAATTTCGTAATACATACAGACATAGTCTTATTGTTAGTTCAAACTCACCCCAATGATGGCGTTCAATTCGGTCATGGTAACTTGTTTCGCACGCTCAACGGCGCTGGCCACTTGCTGCTGGTGCTCCTGGGAGAGGAAGGGAAGAATTTGCGCGATGATCGCGTTCAGTCTCTTGGCAATTTCAGTCTGAAAGCAAATGAAAGAGAAACAACTCAGTTAATAAATCAATCAATCAATAAACAAATGAGGAAAATCAACAAAACAGTCAAATTCCCCTAACAATTAATCAATTACATCACATCAGATGTCATCAACTGGCCACTGCAACTGGCTAAAACCGCAACAGATATTGCATTTGCGGTCAGTTGTTGCGGTCATCGCATTGAGTCATATGGCATTTGTTACTAATAATAATATTCGCCGGTTGCAACCCAACATACACATATGTATGTACATGTAGGACTTGTAGTCTAATACGGTTGAAGTCGGAATGCAATTGCGAATAAACATAACAAACATGGGTACACACAGAGATTGTGTGTTGCTGTGAGGACAGCGCTGTGAGCGGCGCCACCACCGCTACTGCTGCTGCTGCTGCCGCCGCCGTCGACCGCATCTCGTTAATGATAATGCCCGAGTAAACCGCCGCAAACCGCCACAACCGCCGACCGCAACACCGCGATTGTGCGAGCAATATGCGCACAAATACTCGCTCGCTTCTCCCTCGACTCACAAACACCCACACGTACAAGTCGTATACACGATTCCAATGCTTTTTGCACAGAAAACTCTTACAAATCCAATCACCAACAAAACCGTACGAAATATTGTATCTTTCGTGACAGTGACCAGAGTTAGGTTAGGTTAGGTTAGCATAAATGGTCGGAGCAAATGTCACCCAACCGCACAACTGCTCATCGCCATACAAAGCAATATAAATGCAAAACTAACCTCTAAAACCCCAACAGAAAATACAAATACTTAACGAAAAGTACAATACGAGAAGAGGAAACAAAAGAAAACAACATCAAACCAAGACCAAGAAGAATGAAAATGACTGGAATGGTTCAAGTTAATTGAATCCCAAGAAGGAAAACTTTTAATAGCTTTTAGCATTTCGGACGCCATTAAGCTACAATCGTGTACTAAACTAAGAACAACGTTCAAGTATTTTCCTTTCGTGTCCTTGTTTACCTGTCATTATTTATTCGAGTAAATAAATATTCACATACAGAAATAAAGAAATACTGATCATCGCATACGTATTGTACATAAATGTATGCAGAAACAGTGTTTAGCAGTATAAAAAGTTGCCTACTATACATGCAGCGATATTATTGCAAGCAAACATGCGATAAGCACATCAAATGGCACAAATACAATAAGTCACTTGAAAACACGATTAAAACATGACTGTTCATTGACTTTTTTCATGCAAATAGCCAATTAACTATAGACTAAATGCTTGCTTGCTTGCTTGTTGGGGCATAAATCAATTGAGAGCCGAGCCGAGTCGAGTCCCCCGACTCGGAACCGGATATAACAGAACACTGCACGCCCTTGCCCATCGGTGGTGTGGTATCGACCAAATGACCAAATGAGTGGATACGAGTTTGTAAATTATTTGTGGATGTGATTACATCATTGCGTGCCTCCCCCGCGGCGCGGCGCAGCGTTATTAATTATGAAATGCAATAATTTTCCATTACGTCATATTTGGAGCGAAAGAGGCGAATTTGAAATGCAAATGTGACGTTTACACACATACAACTAATTTAACACATAACACATGTTTGCGTTTACTACAACCTCCCTCCCTAGTTTGGTACCTCACCACCCAACCCCTTGGAATTCCTTGTCCTTCCGACTATATTTATGCTTTATCCTCTCTTTCCCTCATATAAATTTATAATTCGCTTCGCTTCGGTTCGGCTCAGCCCACATTTCGTGTGTGGTGTGTGTTTGGTTGCTGACTTATTGCCGGCCATAAATATTTGATAGTAAAGTGACTATTAATAAAACAGATGTAATTTACAATCGGCACGCGATGTTATGTTGCACAAGCACATAATAACCTCAACCATGGTGGTGGCGGCGATCGCCGCGTGGCGTGACAACGTGGATTGGGGTGTTGGGGGTTGCAGTACAAATGGGATATGGGCGGGCGCGACCATTTGCAGTCCAGTCGAGTTGGACAAACAAGTTTATTACACAAAAGTACATTACATCACATACATACATATGTATGTACATATTTTGAATGTTCAAACACCCACTCGTTTCATTATCAGTTTCCCCCTGTTCGCTTATTTTAAAATATGTACACAAGGTTGCCTATCGTAGCAAAATATGTATAAAAAGTTGCCTATAGTAGACACAATGAGGGAGTGAAGTGACATGGATATAGATACATTTAACACCCGTACGAGCGAGGGAAGCACACAGATTGAATATCAATGATGGTTTATGTGATGTGCGAAAATGATTCGCAAGCGAGAGCGTGAGCGCCCCCACACACATGATGAAGCACATTCGAGAACCGAACCGAAGCGAACCAACCGCCCTCTAATTAGCAGCGACCCGCAATCGGCGACCCGCTGAATGCAAAGCCATATATTAACATGCTAATTGACGTATTCGATCCCCAACTCCAACTCAAACTCCAACTCCACTTCCACTTCCGTTTCATTTTATAGCCATTAAACGTGACTAATATACTAATGTACTTCCATTAGTGTTTTACTCTATCATTCCGTACATACATACATACGTACGTGCGTTCCAAGTAAAACCTGACCATTTATATAATTGTTCGAACATGAATTTTGATTCCCCCCCCAAAATATACCACGCTGCAACTGAATCTGAGGCTAAAAATGAAAACAGCAATAGTCATCATCTGACACAACACAGTGAGCCGTGAAGGCCCAAAAACGAGGGATATCCTATCATAAAATGACAGCAATTCATCTCCCTCGAGTGTTCCCCTCACTCAACTGCACACAATAGTCATTCCTGCGCCCATCACAATAAAACGTGCCATTTTTGCCGGCTTCCGCCGCCACCACCGGCACACTTCCACTCAAATCATCCAGCTTTCCTGTCATGCTACTACCAGAGGACAGATGGGGGACGCGAACCAAAAGAGAAGAGTGTGAACACACGCCACTTCACACCACTCGTATATAGACGAACGCGCTTGCATCGATTGCTACTCCCCATCCTCCTCATCGTCATCCTCAATCAATCTGCAAACTGTGTAATCCCCCAGTTATTCAAGTAAAAGTCAACATAACCTCAAACAATCACAGTCTTCACTGCAATCACAGATGTCGCCCCACAATATGTATCCGGAAATAAAGTATTGTATATAACCAACGTCACATTTGAATCCCAGTGGTGGGTGACTTGGTGCGCGAATGAAGTAAAAAAAAACTTAAGTAACTGAAGAGAGAATTGTTTGGGGTTATTTGGATATGTAATATGTGTTGCCTACGTGTGGTGTGCCTTTATCAATGCAAGTCATGCATCCACCAACGCCGATTCAACGCGATCGTGACACGAATAGAAATAGGATATGACAAGAGGAGGTTGAAATCCGCAGAAAACGCTCGAAATTTGTATACAACTTAGCAGCTAGCGAGGTAGCTTTCAAGCAGCACGTATCATAAGTAAGTAAGTATGTGAGTTGAAAGGAAACTTTCATGAGTGAGTGGGATACTCGACTCTTCACGTCCGTCGAGTCGCTTAATTTTTGCTGTGCACGGCTCTACTCTGCGGTTTACGGTTTACGCCAAGGGAACAGAACAGAGCCGAGCGGCAACCCTTCTTGCTTGTTTACTTAATGCAATGTTCACGTGCCAGCGTCCTTGTCGTCGGCGTCGGCGTCGGCGTCGGCGTCGTCGTCGTTGCTCCCGCTAGTTGGCGGTGTAATGATGTTGCTGTAATTCGTTATGCCGGCCACGTTCGCGCCCCATTACCATTTCGTGTCTAGCGAAGCATTCACAATGCGAAGCAGCAGTCTAGTGGAAACGCAGAGAAGAGAAGGGAAGGGAAGCAGCAACTAACTCACCCTCGCTGACTGCGCCGCAATCTCACCCCCGACTACTCGACTCGAGTAACAACTAAATGGGAAAGTTTAGCTCTGCCTCCGCCACCGCCACCGCCGCCGCCAACACCACCCTACGCGCTCATCACTCAAACCATAACCCCAACCCAAGCCAACATTGTTGTGTAATTTGTAGCTGATGCTACTTTACACTACAAGAATTACAATGTAAGTAGATTCTGGAAAACTCTAGAATATTCTAGAAAGTTCTAGAAAACCATAGATATAATCAATAGACAAATCCAAAGGAGAAACATACATACATACATACATTACATAGAATGGGATGAAACAAAAGCACGAAAGCATTTGGTTGAGATGACTGTAATTGAGTTAATTCCGAACGCATTACTCCATTTACTCTGCTCTGCTGGGCTGCAGTCTGGTGTTCGCTTGGTTGCCTATATACGTGTGGATGTTGCGCTATTGTACATTAAGAGATAAAGCGAGAGTGCGAGGAGGGTGTTAGTGAGTGTGCACACAGAACGCAGATTAACTCGACCGCGCCTCGAGAACTTTATCTAATTACATTCATACATCTTCTGCCTCATTCCCGCCGCCAATACCGCAACATCGACGCGACCAGACGCAGAAACAAGAACAAGAACAGGAACAACGGCAGAGTCAGAAGCAGAAGCATCGCCCAAATGGTGAGCGAATATTTGTGTTGTGCGCACACCGACGCCTTTGAGGTTGCCTATCGTCTAGCCTAGCCTAGGCTAGGTACATGTGCGTTGTGGTTTTGCGTTCCTCTGCGGTTTTCATCCTCACTTCTGTACCTCCAGTTTCTATGACAGGATTTCTCAAACTCTGAATCGCGGGCCTATAATACTTCTGCCTGTGTAATACAGATACCTACGAACCCCCAAACTGCGAAAGAAAGGACTCAATAATAGGCAACCAGACAGACAAGAATTAAATTCCCTAGGATGTGCTTGACTGTTGAAAAGTACGACTGGTTGGTTGCCTACAGACGAAGGTACAATAAACAGAGTCCAATTAAGTAATCTTCAAACCGAACCCTAACATACGTTAACCACTTTTTGTGTCTCTGGTGCCTCATCCGGTTCTTCAGTGGTGTTTTTGTTCATATTCTAAAGCACCCTAATATGATATCCTATAATAACCCAAGCTAAGCTAATATAACTGTCACCCTCGTCTACCATCTTCACCCCGGACCCCAAACCCAGGCCCTGAGCCAGCACTGTGGGTCGTTATGCTTCCCTCACAACGATGACATATGGAGTGTTTTTACGCGTGTCCAACGGTTGCTAATCAAACGCCACACGCCATACGTGAAACGCAACGTAAACGTGAGTGTAAACACGTGACAGTTGACCCTTAACTCCTCTTGTCTTTCCTCTTATTTTTTGGGAGGGTGAAGGACAAAGAAAGACCACGCGCGACCAAACACGAGAGGAAAAACAAGTGAAGAGTTAATCTTCAAATAACCCAAAGCCAAGCACGTCCACGCCACGTGTGAGAATAATCGCACCCCATGTATTTTATTATTAGTCTCCCCAACACCCCTTTCCATCCCATTCCATTCCATTTCTTTATTTCTCCATCCCTTCATCCTTACAACCCTTGTTTCGCAGTTTTAGCCCATTTAGTTTTAGGATATGAATAATAGGAAATAATCGGGCGCAGTTTAATGCCGGGGAGATTATTTTAAGTGTGTTGAGGGTTGCCAAACACGCGAAATGTTCAAGAGGGTCGGACGGTCGGTCGCAACGCACGCACGCAGGGAATGAAACTTAATAAAATAACAAATGAAGTGCAATGAAATGATGAAAAGCCGCATCGGCATCGTAAAAACGCAAAAGGGTCGTGACAGATGTACATTTATAACCCATAATCCGTATGTGGAGGGTTAGGTTGCATGTATGCAACCAATATTACGCCAACCCCACAATTTGAAAAGTTGCCAACACAAAACAATTGAATTAATTAGATTCCCTGCGTCAGATTTATAGCCAGATTTACGCTGATGTTTGCACGCGAAAAAATATATAGTGATTGTTTATGTTTACGTTGACGTTGATTTTTTATTGGCCGAAGACCCTTCGTATTCGTTGGATTTGTAGGTTGTTTTTCATTCGGTTACGTTCCAATGCACTTAATCCCATCGGTCATTTCCTCAAGCCAAATCGCAATCTCTGTCCCCCTTCGTTTCGCCTTTTTGCGCTTGTTTTTGGGTTACTTTTTCCCTATTAAAGTTGTTCCACATCCACATCCGTCCCCATCGGTTTTTTGGGTTTGTTACCTTTTTTCCCAACACACTCCGTCGATTTACATATCAATTCAGTCACATATTTACATTCACAACCCCACAGAGATCAACACGAAGGGTTTACAAACAAAGGGGGCGACTTAGTACAGTAGCAAGAAAGCGCTAGCGCTAACGCCACCACTCATTTGTTTGGATGTTTTTGTTTGCACGCTGCATGGGGTTGTGTATTTGCTTACGCCACGTATAGTAAAACCATAGAGAAAATACATGCACACTGTCAAAACTTCATTGCATTAGTTTCACGTGCATAAACCGTTGTTTTCTATTTGGTTCAACTATACAATTGCACAACCTTAGATTGTTTGTTTGCTTGTTTGTTTGTTTTCATAGACCTAGACCGTTATCGTGATTAATGACAGACACGTGCTTGTTTGGTTGCCTACCTTTTATAATACGATCGTACATTTAATATTAATAAGCTGGAATAATGACTGACTGATTGACTCACCTGTTTATGCATTTCAACGTTGAGTCCATACGACATTTCGTAATACTGAAACAAAGAGGAGAAAACACAAACGCAATTAGTCACAGTAATTAAACGAATGCAACCAACAATGATGAATGAATGAATGAAATGAAATTGTTTTTATTTTATAACAAATAACTCAGTGCAACGCTACGCTCCGCTCCGTTCGCTGAAAAGTAATCGGAATATAAATTAAATGAAAATAACTATTCGTTATTTATTTATTTATTTATTTATTATGATTATTGCTCATTCGTTCACTAACTCACTCACTCACTCACTCATTAATTTGCAAAAGTAAAAGACCAATCATAGACTTGAATGGAATGGAAATAAAATAAATGAATTTCCAGTGATTGGAAACGCATAGCGTTGGTTTAAATTTAAATTTGAAATGTGAATATAATTTATAATAAACTCCCAGAGTCATGAAACTAATCAAAAACGAAACCTAATGAGAATAAATAATTAATAAATATGATCAGGTTTAGATTTCCTTTAACAATTATAATTAACAAGCAGCAGCGCCCAATCAATAAAATTCCTAATTAGAAAACGGAAATATAAAGAGCGCGAAATGCATAAATAATTAGCGATTAATTGATGCACGAAGCTGCACGATTTAATAGGCGCCTGTTTAATAATTAAGAGCTCTTGCTAAATACCTTGTGTGTTAATTAGGCACGAAAAAATAATTAAACATGGCATTTCCTTGTTTTTAATCAATTCATTAAATATTTCCAATTAAGTATTTAATTAATTTGATTGATTACCTTGATTTGACAATATTTAAATAATTAAAATATTACCTAATTACCATAGTGATCATTAGTAGTCGGCAAAATAAAATTGCAAATATAATGTTAATGCTGCTTTGTCTATAGTCCATTGAATTACCTATTACGTCCGTGTAAATATTTCATTCGTGCATATTTAATAACGAAATAAATTATGGCTAATCAATTTGTTTGGCTGCATTGATGAGTTTTCAATAAAAACAAAACAGAACGAACCGAAATGAAATGAAACATTCATTCCGAAATAACAGCGAGCTCGTAGAAATTTACATAATTGTCACGTTACCATAAATAAAATATGCGCGCGTCATTATAATAATAATTATTATTTTGAACGGTCATTATTATTACAAACGGCCATTATATTATTATTATTTCAATATCTACATTCAGCATAATTATCATTATTAACAAATAATCAAAGTAAGTAAATAAATAAATGAATGAATGAATGCGACGCAAAGCAATGCACGTAATGAATAAATGAATAAAGAAATACAGAAATTACGCAAATAATAATTAATAACAATAACCGAACTTAACATAATAATAAAAAACCAATTGCAAAAGTTTTTGTTAAACAATTTTGTAAAACCAGCCATCGTATCAGGGAAACAATGTAAAACATGCATTATTTAGCAGTTAACCTAACCTCACATACATATGTATGTATGTACATACATTCGACGATAATTTACATTTTATGTAAATGCAGCTTATTATCAGTCGTCGCTTCCTCCGCGCATATTAGATCGTTAAATATTCGAAACGCGTTCGCTTATGGCTTTTTAACAATTCAATGTGTCACAGCAATCATGCTCATGCGCGTACAACTCTATAAGTATGCAACACAACATACATATGCATACAACCTGTCTACCTATCGACTGAAATTAAAATTAAAATGGGAATGCATTTGGTTGCCTATATTACACACTCATACACATTCAAGCGCTGTATGAATTTATGAATTATTCATCACATCGGTTGACTGACTATCAGTTGATAGACATATCAGAAATTAATGAAGGGAATAAACAACACATTCTTTCCAAGAAAACCAAGTGTGTATGCATACAATAAGAAACGAATAAGAAAGTACATATGTACATAATGGGCAAAGACTTACCATCACGTAATGTCGTTGGATTTCGATCTTTTCGCTCGCTAATTTTTCGCATTCTAATTTTAAACTGAAACAAACAATTAATTATTAATAAATATAATTAAACAAGGCCTAGATGAGGTTAAGTGAACTTACTTATGATATTGTGCTTGAAGAAAGTTGAATTCTTCCTTTATCCTATCACAGGACTCACCAACGGTGAATTTGAATGGTTGTCCAGGCTGTGGAGGGCCCTGTAAAACAAAAACCAAATAAATATTTAAACAAACCAACAAAGCCAAAATACAAATCAACTTTTGTTGATGATAAATTAATTAAATTTCATACATCTCTCCTGATTTGCATTTATTGTAAATAAATGTTAGACATATAAGCGATCAAACAAACCAAACATTTATGTTGCATTTCATATTTTACTTTGTATTTCTTTTAGTAAAAAGGCTGTTGTACATCATATTCCTTATTGATTTAAAGAAAAGAAACCATTTCCCGAGAATCTAATATCTGAGAACCAAGAAACTCAAGGCGTATGCGACAACTAAACTAAACTAAACTAACCTAGAAGACTAGGGGATGAATGTATGGCATCCCTGCCTGGGCTGGTAGAGTAAACATGTTTACATTTTATTTCAATTTCACCGAACAAACAAATGAATTTACACATATGTATGTACATATACCTACTATCTATCCATCTATCCATCACATCGTATACCTACTCGTGCTTGCTTTTGTTTTCTTAGCATTTTTCACGCACCCTCTACAAACATCTACAAGCAAGCACAAGCGCAGGCGCATTTCCGTCCGGCTGTGCTGTGCTGTGCTTGCGGCTGCATCCATGTAGGTATTTGTTTAACAATCATTTATTTGCCATGCGTTTTGCTTGTCCACATGGGACTGGGGAAAAGTAGGCAACCAGAAATAAAAATAAATCAAATATTTATACAAGCGCTTGAACCTTGGATGCGCAAACGCAAACTAATACTGATGACACTGAAAGCACTGAAGTGACACACAATCAGTCACTAATAACCCATCTCGCTCATGTCAACACACCTTTCCTCTTCGTCACCATGCCGAAGCTTCGCGAAGGAAGAAGAGCAGCGAGGAAAACAAACGAGATGTTATGTTATTCCTGAGATTTGTAAGTGAGTAGGCAACGCAACGCAAGCCAACGCAAACCAGCGAACGAATAACCTAATGTCAACACACCTGAATTGGCTCAGATGGGTAAACATTTACTCATGTGCTCTAGAAATAAAATATGTATGTATAGCTTGTCTAACGCTATATTGCGATTTGAAAAATATCTTCAAGTGGGCTCTTGAGTGGATTAGGGTCGAACCCTAATAAATGTATAAAATATATAATTTTTATACTGATTATATTATACTTGCTCTCGTTTGAACGCAAACGTTCAATATGCACCTTTGCTAATTTGCATTTGTTATGATACCATTTGTGGTAATATTTATTGAGGTTCGACCGTAATCCACTCAAGAGCCCAGTTGGTGATATTTTTCAAATCACAGTAAAGCGTTAGACAAGCTATACCTCGTAATACAACTTTCACACACAAAAATGAAAAAACCCATCCTCATCCTCATTGCGCATGCGTATGCGTATGCGCTTGTGCAAATTACCAGTTACGCATTTGATTCGTGGTTAATTATATGCGTAATCAAGGCCCACGCACGTCAACCACAAAACACACACTCGCATTCGCATTCACATTCGCTTGGCATTGGCAATCGAAATGCAAATTGAAACCTGCGTGCATTCCCGAATTACATACTGTATGCAACACTCGTTACTATGGCGACAATACCAATACCATACAACCAGTCATTCATCTCATTCATAAAGCACGAAGCGATGCGAGGCGACAACACTAATATGCATGCCCACGCATTGCATCGCATCGTATTGTAATGTATTGTACTGAATCGAATCACATCGAGATGGCGCTCTTGAATTAACATGGCTATTAAACCGATATGCTTCCCACCATACACAGGCACAGCCACAGCCAGCTAGACATTCAAATTCTAATCAAGTCCCGTGTATCCGAGGATTAACAAGGACGTGCTTTGTATATCCATCCACCCGTAGGTCTGTCTATCTATCTATCCATCTATCTATCAGCTCAGACCGGAGGTTCCTCAGAGAGACGAGGCTCAACTCACAATCAAATCAACTCGACAGAGGTGAGAGGTGTCAATGTCTCTCTATCGTGTTCCATCAAGCACTATTATTACCGATCCACTGAGATAATCCAACCCAGCAGACATACATAGATACATACATACATTTCGACGGATGTTAACCTTAAAACATTATAATGTATGTGTTATAAACACACCTAGGCAGCCAGTTAAACACCCGGTGGTAGGTATTACAAGACCTGTTAAAAGGTGTTATATTGTCTTACAAGATGATGGTCTGTGTATCATCCGACCAAACTTCGTCCCACTCTGGCTCTTCGTTAATTAATCAATTAATTACTCCTCAATGACCGGTCGGTCGATATCAAGCAGTATCAACTTGAAGACTCATTAATAATAATTGCTGTGTATACTTGGCCGGCTAATAAAGCGCCAGCGCCTGTACAGCTGCAACCCAACACACCTAAAACTACAGCAATTCAAATGCAAATAAAATGGAATTCAAATACGGGAACGTGATGTATTTTTATTTGCGTGATTAGACTTATTAATGACTTGTGCTCGGGCGAACAGAACAGAACATAAAAGTAAAGAGGCTAACGACTCACTCGTTGATTGTTCATGCGCGCGCGCGCAAGCGCATTATTATTATTTATTAAGCGACTCCACCTTCGCAGCCGCTGGCCGATTACTGCGCATTCATTCACATGAATTATTATTTATGATAAACCGCACCTTCAGACCGGACGAACAACCTTTCGGTGCGGTATTTACATTTAAATTTACAAATGTTATAAATAACAACGTGGCGTAGCATGGCATGGCGTTGAAAATTAATTGAAATTCAATTTGTTTGAATAAATTAATACACGTACATCTGGTTGCCTATACGAGTGGATTCAACAACAGTGGCAATTCATAAACAATACAAGACAGGACAGAACAACACAGGACAGGACTGGTGTGATGTTGTTTTAGTTGTTGTTCCTACACACCTAACAGCAACTTGCAAGCGCTAGCGCAAGCACAAACCGTGTTTAATTACTGCTCTTTCCACTCATCGCAAACATAACCACACATTTGCTCATTTACGCATTCGCACCACAGGCTCTTTGTGCACTTCTCTGTGTGTTGACCCGCATGTATTCGTTCTTGTTCCCTCTTGTGTTGCACGTTTGCAAGCCAACGCACAAGCGCAAGCGCCGCATGCAAATTATGTAAATTGCGTTTATAATCACAATTAAATACACACCGCGCATGCGCTTGCACATGTACATGTACTGTCAACGGATGCGCAGCTTTCGCGACGACACGACTGGAAAGTTATTATCAGATTCCAGCCACATCGCGCCACGCGTCCAATTAATTAATTAAGTATTTAATTGATTAAAATGCTAATTGTACGTTTTCTTTAATTACACAGCATATAGCATGTTATTTCTGGCATGGATTAGCATTGAAGCTAAATAAGCTTGCTTGCAAGATGGTCGCTGTTATTATTAGAAAGATAGAACAGGATAGATAGGCAACACGCCAAACACATTATGACATTATAATGGCAAACAGTGTTTCGCGCAATTAAAGCTCAAACACTCAAATATGTACTGTGGAAACGCATAAACGAGGAGCGACGAGATATTTTTAACTGTGAAGCGTGACGCACGACGAACGCTCATAATTTGAATGAATTTTTAGCATTTCCAAAGCGAACCGAAAGCAAGAATGAGAAGCATTCACATAAAGCTGGAAAACACATTGCATACGAAGCCATGGCACGGCATTTCATTTTATTTCATTTCATTTCGCACATGAAAATAATACACACGGCACGGCACGGCACGTCAGACACGCCACGCCATCTATAATTATGGCAGTTGCTTGAGGCGGTCATTTGTGGTACTAAAACGATATTTTTAAGCTGCTGCTGGCGGGATGCGAGATGTAAAACGCAACATTAGGTACGATGATTGCGCTCCACTCAGCTCCGCGTTGGCTTCGGCTTTCATGTATATAGTGAGTGGAGTGCGGCAATTACGTTACGAGTTAATTTGCCGGCCGGCAGACGCAGGCACTTCGCACATAAAACAAATATGTACGAAGAAAGCAAATAAATGGCGGAAACGACATCCATACACTTGCATACAGAAGCGCAATAAATGAATGCAAATTGCTCGGGAAAATGCCGTCGGGTATTTTCTCTCGTTCGCTCGAAAATAAACTCTCATAAAATTGAAACCTTGGCAACTTTTCAAAAGTTGTAAAAGGCAAATCGTGAAAATAAAGACACCGCCACCGGGTGGGATCGAACCACCGACCTTTCGGTTAACAGCCGAACGCGCTGCCGATTGCGCCACGGAGGCTACTTATCAATGCCCACATACGAAACGCTTTCAAAGCGTAACTTAAAATTGCTCAAATGCTTCGAACATTTCAATCAATTACATTAGTTTCCATTTAATTCACGACCTAACCTTGCCAGCAGGTCGTAACCACCAACCGAAGAGGAAGCAGAAGCCGAACTCCTGCCTGCTCTCTAACAAATTGTTCGCACATAGTTGGCGGTTGCACCCTGACCGCAAGTCCGTCCGTTCGACCGACCGCCGCTCTCGCTACTTACCACCACCGATCGTAGGTCATTAATAGCATCCCCTCACCCTCCTACCATCCCACAAGCAACTCAAACTCCAACTCCTGCTAATTACAATTATCCATTCAACAACTAACGCAAACAGTTCAAACACATACGAAATGGCAATGGCAACACTGCATTTCAGCTGGAGTTGCATTGCGTGCAAGTGTAATATGTTTTCATTCATTATTACATCCAAACAATACCCAAACACTCGTTACAATCGCGTGGGCCTGCACTTGTTTGCTTGCTTACCGGCTAGGCTAAACAAATGAAAATGCATGTGCAAGCGCACGCAGGCGAATAAGCATGAACATGCGCATCGATACATACATACATGCATACACACATAGGTTGTAGATAAATACCCGTGCGAATTCAATGTGATGTTATGCGTTTGTGTTTATATTTGTTCAACTGGCACCTCACCTACAGGACGACCAAGAGAGGGCAGGCAGGCAATATTTTAGATAACTGATGGTGGCACCACTGGCGCTGCTCAAACATTAAATTAATCGACAAAGTACACACACGCGAAGGCAGACGAAGCTCGCCGAATGCACACACAAATGTTTACACGATACTACAAATTGCTAAACGAATGTAATCGTCAACAATTACATCATTTGAATAATATTTGTACGTTGTTTCAACATTTACTCTTCCTATGCAGTGTTAAACAATTTTTTTTCAAATTACAACATTCTATGTAATTTTGGTTGCCTATGTTAACAGATTTCGCACTGTACAATAACACAGCACTTGGTGCTTATGTTAACATTCAATTTGTATGGATGAAATGAATCATAATTGTCTAAATAAAACGCAAAACTAATTAAATTTGTACTTTCAGAAAGTAATGAAAGAGGGAGAGCAAGCAAAAAGGCAATTAAAATTAATGAATGAACTGTTTATCAAGCAACAATAAGGTTATCAGTGCGCGATAATTATCAATATATACACATTGCTGGCTTATTGGCTTGTTTATATGTTTGCATATTGACTGTCAACTGTCATTTTTCTTTCGGCGCACCGCATTTACGATACTGATAAGCAATGCAATGTGTTTGATTTCATTTACTAATCAATACAAAACAACAATACCAGGCAGGCAGGCAGACAGCCAAGCAAGCACAGATTTAATCAAATTAATCGTTCATTTCAACAATAAAACGACTCGATTGTACTACGTAAACGCAAGCGCAAACGCAACTGCCAATTGTTATGTTCGTTGTTCTTCATCAACAAAATGGAAGAGAAGAGCAAAATAAGTACCGAATTAGTCACGCGCCGACGAAGCGTGGCAATACACCTCGTTTCACACTATCAGTGCTCATTACCCTATCATATCCTACAGCCTAACCTAAAACTAAACTATTGCACGCGAGCATGTGAAAAAAAGCTAAAAAGCAGTATTATTAGTGAACGCTTGTATGTATGGTATGATAGGCAACCCACAATACGCCCATTGTGTCCAAATTTTGTTGATTATCGCGTTACGCCAGCCAGGAATGTTATGAATGTATGCTTATTACAATGACAATAATAATAATAAGTCATGTTTTTATGAATGTGTTTCCTATGCTGGAACGCACGCCCCATCATCATTATCCATTATCGACACCCAAACCGACGACGACGACGACGACCAAGCCAAGCATGGAATGGATGCTTAATAATGTCATTTAACCGACAGTGACTGTACTGTACCGCGCGTAATCGTGTTCGTGTTCGCGTTCGTGTTCCTGCCATGCTAAATGAATCAAAACAAAACGATTAAAAAAGCAACACGAACGTGAATACGAGTGCCATTGTTAAGCGCAGTTTATTATAAAGCCGGAACTAAAAAATTTGGCATCCAATCAAATCAAGTAAAAAAGCGAGATTATCATCAGGAATACATTAAACGGATTTGCATATGAATTTAAATTCGGCTTCAACACGCGCAGCAAGATAAAATAAAATATGATACAGATTGGCAGGCAGGCAGGCAGTGTCCTGTATGGTTGGTGGTAGGCAGGCAGCCGTACAGGACAAGCCGAAGCGTTGTTATTAAATTTTATTTTATAATATTTTCGTTCACATCCATTGTCGTTATAATACGTTTACATTGCATCGCATCCCATATTTATGTCACTATCATATAGTTTTATAAAATATCACGCATTATATGTATTAACAGTCAACACGCTTGGCCATTGCGAATTTATAACGAATTTATAATCGAGTTTGGCTTTCCGTTCGCATGCAAAAAGTTCCAAATACACTGCATCGCATCGCATCAGATCATATCATCTCACTCCAGCACATGCGCCTGTGTATCCTGTTTTTTGTTATTGCTAATTCGTCCATTTGTATTTTATGCTTGTACCAGACAGGGGCTTGGACTCAGCTCAACACGACTCGACTCGGTGGCGAGCGCCAATTTAATTAAATACATTTTCAGCGCGTTTCGTTACTTCGTTGCAACGCAATGCAAAGCTATAGCAAGCTTTAATGAAATATTAATGCCCACTTTTTTCCCTGATACACTGCGTGTCCTGCGTCTTCTGCCTTTGGGAATTCACGCCTGAATGACTTTTAAACTCAAGGGGAAATCCATAATGCCTTACTGGTCTGTTGGCATTATGACCATCCATAGCAAGAGATTAACTGATGATAAATGAAAAGTGAAAACCGTACGCCAAATACGAATGCAACCCAACACCCAACGAACGAACAAACGGTGGGCATTAAGTGTAAACATTATCGCTATAATCTGCTTATACATTCATGGCGCGTCCTTTTTTCACCATTCAATGTTATACATACCTTTACTTCTGTATCCGTTTCTGTCTCTGCCTTTGGGTTTACTTCAGCCCCTGACCCTACCCATGCTGTTACAGCTTGACATTGACATTGACGTCATGTTTCTTCGTACCCCATCCATCCATATAAGCATTTTCCAGAACGCGTAACAAATTTGCTACAATTGCAGATGTGCATTATACCCATAATTCACTTACAACCGTTTTATGAATCCCACCCTGACTGCTGCATAGCCTGTACGTTCCCTTCAGTTTCTTTTGAAAAGGGCTCAAACTACCCTAAGGCCTTACACGCCTAAGTTGGCACCCTCAAACCACCCCAAGAGATGGATGGATAGATTTATCCATTAACTATTATCATGATATTAGTTAGAGCCCCTATCTTCATCTCCCAGTGCTGCCATGTTGTTTCTAATTCCGTCTGTCAATCATAGGCAACCAGTTAAGCTTGTTACTTTTGTTTGTTACTTTGGTGTAAAAACAGTACAAATGCAAATCCGTTGCAGCATTGTCACTGCAAAAATCAAAAACATTATTCCTGAAAAACTATACGTGAGGCATTATACGTGAGTCGAGTCTGTCATTGTTTTCCTATTAAACGACCTGCCCTGTCACTTGGCATGCTCATCAAGTTCAAATTCTTGCGACACGCTCGCCACCATATGCACTCACTCACTCACTCACTCACTCACTCACTGATTGGAATTGCGATATCCATTTACACACCCTTACCCCAACGAGACAGACTGTGGAGTACAAAACAAGCGAGAAATAATATCGTAATCGCATCTTGAATGCCTGCTTTCGATGCCTATCTGAACCAGAACCAGCTAGGCCTAGGGGGAAAAGATGCGCACACACCGCACACATAATATGCCCACAGAATGAACAAACAAATATTTCCATTGCCAGCGTACTGTACGAAGGGTGACACATCCCCATCCAGCCCTGTCAACAAGCACCGCGTCTGCACACGTTGTGTGTACTTACACAACCCTCATCATAACTTTCTTCCTTCCCTGCCAAACATTGCTTAGGCTCTGCTTCGCATCTCCGTGTTCAAAGCTAAAGACCCTCAAGAGGCGTCTCAAGTGCATTCTTCCTCACTACTCAGTACCCAGCCAGCCATCCAGCTTCACATTGTGTTCTTCCTTCTTCAATTGCACTTTACAGTCGCCCCAATAAAACGTATCAACCCCTCATCCTCATTGCAAGTTTCATCTCATTATTACACTATTAAAGTGACTACGCCTCGATTCCGTTCAGAATTCAGGTGAATAGCAGCTAATTTAAACTGACACTTCAAACAGCGCACAATCTCGCTTGTTATTTCTGCACAGCCACAAAGATGGCAAAACAAACTAGACTGCAGCGCCAAGCCAAGCCAAGCCATGGGCAAAAGCAGTCAGCCATTTATCGTAGCAGGCAACACGTTCTAATTATAATTAAAAGCTGGTAATGCCTCGCATTTCAGCAGTTAATTAGCAGTAATAGATTTGTTTGTTTGACATTTATGTAGTACCCGTTGTGTGTGTATTGTGTTTGTTCCCGTATCGGTTTTGCCTCGCCTCGTCATTCCCATTCTCATTCCTACACTCGTATGCCTTTATGTATGTTCCAACATGATTCCCAACGCGGTGGCATGTCTATATTTGTGTGCGCCGTTTACCGCTCACTCGCAACCTCCGTTTGCAACTCTCTCGTGACTTCCAACAATCCCCAAACTCGTTTCGCATCGCCGCCACTTTATAACCAGCGCATGACACGCATGCTGCGAACTCGCCATGCTTCGCATTGCATTGCATTGCATTACATTACTCTGCAATGTAACACGTACCGTGAACATAACGTTTCCCCTTTTGGAAACTTTCCATAAAGAATACTCTTGCCTGCACTTCTGCTTCCTTTGCTCTTTGAGGGTACCAGCCAGCATGTATAAAACTACAATAAATCATCAACAGAATTGTGCTTTAATCAAGAATCGTTTACCTGCATTTCACGTTCAGATTTTTGTTAATATCGAACAATACACTGCACTTCTTTACACTCCGCGAACATTCTCCACAGTAAAAATGAAATTTGACAGCTATAGCTAAACATGACCGTTGGAATTGAAGAGGTAAGGGCCGTATTAATAATCCAAAGTCAATTCTGTCAAGTATGATTGATACAATTATATAACAAATTCTCTTATTGGCTTGTTTATAATCCAGAGATCAATCCCCGAAAAAATCTGTATTCATTTCCTTGGATTTAAATTTAATTTCGTGTATTTGCGGTGAGGGATTAATACCCCTGGTGTATACTTTTCTCCCGATCGGCGAGGGTCGGGCGCGATCGCCCCACACCACTGCAGGAGCGGGAGCCGGCCGGCATTCGCGTGACGTGTGCGTGCGGCGCGCGTGTGGTCCATTGCCGCCTAATTATTTCAGCTAATTAATGCTGTAAACGGGCGCGTAGCCTCCTGCGAAATACAACCATCGTAAACTTCGTTCCGCGTAGATTAAATTGCTGCAACTGCAAGATAGCTACGCGCAGTGTATCGAGCGCAATGAGCGTGTAAAGATTCAAGAGTGTAGTGAGTGACACTGAAGGTGAAAGACAAGCCGAACAACAATGTCGGACGTGACTGTGCATTCGCGGTTAGTGCCGGGCGTTGATTGTAGAACATTTAATATCTAATAGTCATGGCGGGCAACAAATGGTTCGGCGATTAGCTAACTCGATGTGTGGTAATTACACCGCACTCACACTGAGTGAATAGAGTGTATTGTGGTAATGTCTAGTGCACGGGCACAAAAAGACCAAAGACAAAATGGCGTGACCCACTTGACCACAATTACGCGCACGGCCGAGTGATTGATGCACGCCCGAATGATGGCGGAAGTGACCGGTGAGTAACTAACTCGTAACTGATTTTCAATTCCATTCGTATTTATTAGTTTGTGTAAGAATCCATTACGCTTACGCTCGCGCCTGCATTGGTATTCATTTAATGCATGACTGCCTCTACTTCAACTCGGGAACGAATAAATTTGCAACATAAACATGTTTTACACGTATCCCACTTAATTATAACAACTTTACGCGCCCGAATACACACATCGCTGCCTGCCGTGTCTGCATGCCATGCCATTTCGCACAGAGCAGTGTCGTGCAGTGAACTAGCCATAACCAGTCTGCGGCCCCTCCGTGCCCGCACCTCGACAGCAAGCGTTACTGCACTGTATCGTGCTTCGTCGAACGTGCTAACGAATTGTAACAGTGGTAACACGTTAAAAAGTCATGGCATCGCAATTAATCAATTTTCAGTTCAGTTCAGCTCAACTCTGAGCAGCGGAGTTCGGCGTTAACTAATGCATGCAACGATGGCGCGCGAGGCGTTTGTTTTATATCCTTGTTTTCTAGATGTGTTACAATCATGAATATGCAAATCTTATTTTTGCACAGGACCGTACTCAACATTTTGTTAATGTTAAAATTCAAATTTCTTGATAAAATTCAAATATTCATTTTGCACTTTTAGTAATGCATGAAAATAATTTAAGAAAACAAATAAGTACGGTCCTGGTATATGTAAATTGCAAGAAAATAAGTAGCACCTTGTCGTTAAGTATGTTACTGTCTAATTGCCAATTACGTACTACTACTTCTACTATTTTTAGTTAATCATTCACTAATTAAACGATATGATTATTATTGCGTTGCATTGTAAACATTTAAATGAAAACCAATGAATAAATCAACAGTTTATTGGAAAAATGTCATTGAAGTGAAGCAAAAATAACGAATAATTCATCATTGATTTGATTGTCAATATGTTTGTTTGATCGCTTAAATGTCGCGGCAAGTAGACATATTTAAAGGTTATGATAGGTTAAGTTAGCACGGCTAATCTAATGTAATCTGAGAAGAAAGGAGAGAACGGAGGGATATGCAGTGTAATGCATGCAAGTTGGGTAGTCGTTGGTCAATCACTTACCGGATGTCGCGCGGCCGCGACCGCTGCAGCGGCTGCGTTCATTCCTGCACTTTGGTACATCTTACGTCAGCAACACATTGTTTAAGAGCGCGATCACGTAAATCGTCGCCAAAATCGAAATTCAATTCAATTCGCACTTCACTCCTCTCGGCACAGCCGATAAACACTCAACGAACAAATGCGCAACGATTGCGTATCCGATCCGTCGGATGACGGACTGTCGCTTCCCGTCGCTTGAGATAACCTCACGAATTGAGCAGACAACAAAGTGTAAATGAACGTGAACGCAAATTAACGTGCTGATGAGATCAGATCAGATCAGGACACTGGCACTAATAATATTCCACGCACTCCCAAATAATCCGTTTGCGGCTGGTTGTCAGTCAGTGGCTGATGACGCTGTTGTTGGTGGAAACACACGCAATTGAGAAATAAACACGACAGCGACACCGACACCACAAACAGAGCGAAGCGAAACCGAAGCTGAAACCTATGCGGTGCAATCGGCTTGTATTTGTATCCAGTAATAATCCATAAATGTACGTGCGTGCAGTGCGGCGTAATTGCAGGCAGATTGAGGCTCAATCCAATAACAAGCGCTGAACTGAGGGGTGAACCCAACTGAGTTCCTTTTCCTTTACTTTATGGTTTTGTGTTTTTTCACAAGCCGCCGGCAACGCCCGACTAGAGGTATCCGTCTCCGATTGAATCCGTGTACCTAGGCCAGCTGAAGCTGAAGCGCAAGCGCGTACGATATAATATCACACAATCACTAAATGCAATCACACACAATTTGACTGCTTGTAATGGAAATATCCAAGAAGCTGTGCTAGGCATTCGGGAACAACACGAATATTACGACGAACACTCACGAAGCGAAGCGTCGACGAACGTCCGTACGTCAGCGCGTCTCGTCCACGACTGCGGGCGCATTTGCCGTCGTACCCTCTCTCCTGACTGTCTGCCTGCCTGCTTTGCCGTCGGCTCCGCGCCGGCATGTACTTTACTTATGCATCGATGAAGAGAAGCGGCAACGACAACGGCAGCAGCAGGCAAACGGCATCTGAAAATGTACTCAATTCAAGCACAAGCGCTAACACTCTCGATCGCTTCTTTCCCTCGACTTTTTTCACGCGACATATGTATTAGTCATGAGCGGCCAAGGGGCTAACCGCTAACACCAAACGTACCCCTTACACAAATAACACCAAAAGACAGAAGACCAGTCAACATAAAAGGTGTAATTATTTTAAATTCGCGCCATTGATACGCGGCGCGGTGGAGAATGCATGTATGTACTAATAGCGAGGAAGAAAGGCAGCCGGCAGCCAGCGAGGCGTGTGTGTCTATGGAGAGTCGATGAAATTATTAATAAGTTTGTTGGTTAATGAGCCGAGAAACGAACCAAGTGGTGTGGTACACACTCGGGCCTGGCTGGCTGGTCGAGTGCCTCCTGCCTTCCTTTTAACTATCACCGCCAAGCACGGGCACAAGCGTGTGGAGGCAGTTTCATGAAAATTTAATGCGCACTTATCTATTCGCCGCACATTAGCTTTGCAACTAGGTTAAAATACGGCAAGCGAGCGAGCGAGCCGCGTATGACATTTCGCATCGCACTTCGCGTCCACACCACAACGCAACGCAACGCAGCAAGTGAAATAAAACATGAGTGAGGCGAGGGTTCTGAGCTGAGCTGAGCTGAATTGTTCTGGGCTTTTTGCTCGCTCATGCTCTTTGTTCATCCCGAGTGTGTCAGTGGCAAATTCCTCGAGAGGGTTCATACAAGTCCCCAATTCCCGGAGTTGGAAACTTGGAGTTGGCGTTGGCGTGTTTGCCAAATGAAGGGGAAAGCTGTTAAGGGCAATTAGTTGTGTGCGTTGATTTTGTATTTCGCGCCCTCGCAACGCATCGTATCGTGTAGGTAGGGCGATAAACAATAAACCGTGTTGTTTGGTTGTCATGGTAACGCACAAATGCCATGCTTTTGGCGCCAAATGTCATCAATACACATCATTGACTGAGGTTAGGCGACCAAAGTGCCATCGCATGCGCCAGCGCAACCACGAGGAGTGATAAAGTAGGTCATGTTTTAATTGGACTCTGATTTGTAATTAGCGTGAATGTAATGCGGGTAAAGTGTCGCCACCACCACCACTATCACTACAAAAGCAAAGCAAAGCAAACCGAAAGAGAAACTCCCAAAAGAGTTAATAATTACCCACCTACGACGGAAAATATATACTCACTCTAAAAATGTAGGAAAGTTAATTACTTTTACTTTTCTTTAATTATATAACGAATTAAGATTAAGAATTAATTAGGATGAAAGACCCTACATGGGGGAAGAGTATGCAGGGGGCATAGTTGCTTGTTTCTCTTTGGAGTGCGGGGGCGCGCAACGAAACGTACAACACCATCACTATCAGCGTCAGCATCCGCATATCGCGCGCTGCCGCCCCTTCACACAGGTACAAAAACAAGCCAACAAAAGCCCGGCGCGCGAGAAGTGGAGTAGAAAAAATTGCACCAAAAAAGAAATACAAGAACGCAAGCGCAAGCCCCATACACATACATACGTTCCAGAGCTGGAGTTGAAGTTGGCGGCAGAGGCAGAGGCAGTGGCAGCGGCGAAGAATGAAAAAAACCTACCCTCAAAATGGCTGCCTGCCAGCCAAGCATCTCATTTCAGCGCTGCAGCGATCGGGCAAGCGCAAGCATGGCCGGGGGATCCTTGTTCAACGCGCGTGATTTCGCCAACATTGCCACCGCCGCCGATGCCGCCGTCACTCTCGCGAACGGCGAACGCACAGCAGCATGGCATGGCATGGCATGGCACCCCGCCGTGTTTCACCCCTATAAATATGGCGCCCTGATTGCCAGTATACGAGAGCTCCGAGAGCTTCAAACCGAACGCTGCTGCTTTCAGTCCACGTTGACTAGAGTCTCACTCCGTAGAGCGTAGAACCAACCGAGAGTTTGCGAAGTGCACGGAACGCCAATACAACGCGCTGACTGGCTACACTACGCCCGATTTAAACGAGCCTGGCAAGTTCTCGGCGCACAGAGCGAATCCGGTCGCAGTGGCGGCCTATCGACGTTGTGCGTTTCCATTACGCCGACAATAGCGACTCGTGTCCACGTGGACTCCTGAGTCGAGCGAGTCGCGTCTCGGGCGAGCGAGCAGCGTTGTGAGGTGCCAGTACTTTGCTGTTGCAAGGGATCCCGAACGCGCAACGGGCAAACCAGCAAAAATAAGAGCCGACCAGAAAAAAGTACACAGACACAGACGCACACACGGCCACCTGCGCCAGTGTGCGCGTTTATAACTTATGCATGTAGACAGCCGAATGCCCATGCAATGCAATGCATGCGAATCAGAATCGGAATCAGGAAGAAGAAGAGAGAAGCGCGAAGGGAGATGCAGTAAGTAAAATGTTGTCGGGTGGATGAGGATAGAATAGGATGGGATGGGAGACAGCAAACGGTGTGTTCCAAGAAGTTGAAAAAGTTCCTATTACCACGCGCTCTCTTTCTCGCTTGCGCTTGCGCTTATGCTTGCAGAAACGATTTCAAAGACGACAACAGCAGCAAACTCTGTCGCGTGGAATTTATCAAAATCGCATACAACATACGAGTATGTATACGAACTGCAGCTAGTGGCGTGGCATGCCATGGCAGAAAGTTTCAAATTGACTTCAATATGCATGAAATTCGAGATTTTTCTTCCTAAAGTGTGTGTGTGTTCTTGAAAAATCGTAAAATTCAATTCGCCATCTCGGCGCAAACCCCGGAATTTCACTTGGAATGGTTGAGTTGTTGAGCAGTTGGCATTTATATGCATTACAAAAGATCGGTGGGCATTACAACTGTCCCGTGCTATCATGAGTTTAGTACATATTGTACTACCATACTATACGGGGGAAAAGCACGGTCAGCAGCAGCAGCATGCGACATATTGGGCCATCCTGTGGTGCTTGCGGCACAGAGCAGACCACGACGCGATGCAATGCAATGCCTTCCTTGCCTGCTGCAAGCGCATCACTCGTTCACGTTCGTTTACGTTGAGGATATGGCGAGTCTAGGTCTCGGTCTTGCTTGGTCTCAGGTTTAGCTCCCCTTATTCGGTTACGCGACCGACATGACCGACCAGCACCAGCACTGATGATGACAATGACAATGTCGCTTGACATTCCCAACGCGATGCGACGCGCAAGCAAAGTGAAGTGAACAAAATACTCACTCACCAACTGGTGGTCCTCGTCTCGCTTGCTTCTGTTCCATATTGAGGTGCATATTAAGACGGTGCAAAGTGTGCGTGACCGACAATTATTTACCGGGAATTAAATACTAATATAATTCGATTAATTCCCTCTTAACTTGACTTAAGCTGGGAGGTATAAGTATCGAGCAACGATAGTGATTATGGCCATATCTTTAAGTCAAACATTACGCCAAGCCATAGCCATATATGAAAGCTTATGCATTAATGCAAGAACCGCTGGAATTAATTTTTTCTGCCAAGCAAGTGCACTGCAGAGGTTATTCTCTCTCACTCTGATGCATGCGAACGGTAGAATGCAGTCTTGAATAGCTCCATATAATTCAAGAATGTTCATTTGTTCATTATACCTTTTAGAAAGAAACGCGCAAGCACAAGCGCCTTGTGGTGTACTAATTCCTTCTATTTAGCTGCATTGCGCTTGCGCTTTGCGATGCGTGTAGCATCTGATTGCCGATCAAGGGAATAGAATACCTGTACGTAACAATGGCATTTATTTGTGCGCAGCATGAGCGGGCGAGGAGTGTTTTTATTGGTGAACCATCATCAACAACATTATTTCTGCTTGTTTTTCTTTCTAAGAGATGAGAATGAGTGAGTGAGTCAGTGCATTGCATTGCATTGGTGTGTGGGTAGACATGGTATACTATGGTGTGCTGTCCACGTTGATTCTCATACTCATTCTTCTTCTACTTATTGCATTGGCAGCGGCATGTTTTTTCACGTCTTGCGTTGGTTGGGCTTGAGTTTTAGCTTGAGCTTTTCTTCTCCTCTGCTTCTGCTTCATCTTCGTCTTCGTCTTCATCTGTAGCTTTAGTTACAGCTTCAGCATTTAACTCAAGCCTCAAGACTACATCCAGTCTTGTGTATATGCTTCTTGCTCTTGTATTGTACTTACTTACGTCATGCTGTCTTTCTCGTCGCCACAGCACTCGGCTGTTGAAGAATGTAAAACATCAACAGCGACATTAACATAATATAACATAACATAATATAAGTTAACAGCCACCTAACATGAAATTGAACATAATCTCTCGAAGATAATAAAACAAAATGCTCATATGCTTATATTGGCTTGCTATATCGGCTTATGAACAAAGAAAGAAAGGTAGACGTGGACCTGCATGAGATGCAAAGAAGATGAGATGAGATGAAATGATCATCATCATCATCATGATGATCATAACACAGCTTCACAGAGCAATATGAAATGCAATGCAATGCAATGGAATGAAAAGTAAGCGTATGTAAGATGAATCGAAGCAAATCAAGTGGAACTGGAACTGAAAGTGGAAGAAATGAAAATATAAACGTGAACGTAAATATAAATGTAAATATGATTTCTTGTTGCCCACGGCGATGACGACTAATAATAACACTTTATAATGTATGCAACCCATTATACATATTTATATATTGTATTAATTTCTAATTCCTTTATAATTGAATTTCAAATTTAGAAATGTTTTTCTTTCTTTCTGCAGATTGTCTCTCTTCTCTAAGATAAGATGTCCAGAGGTTTCTTAGAAGATGTTTAGTTAGACAAAACAGAAAGAAGGTATGTACTTATTCGTTTTTTATTCGTTTGATCCATCCATATATGCATTTGAGTATTGGCATTGGTATGCGGTGCGTACTTTACTTCACTCGCTGGTTCGCTTCGGTTTGGTTCTTGCGACTTTCTCACTTTGAGAGCCAAGCCGAGCTAATTTACTTGTGCGAGGCGAGATGGGATGTTTGCACGACTCGGCGTTTCTGCGCACGTGAAACCGCAACGCAATGCAACGCGAGTTCGCGCGTCAGAAGTGCAAGTGTACAAGGCTTCCCAGCATCTGCAAGAGACCCGCCTGCCTGCTGGTATCACGCAAGTACTGTAACAAACAACACGAAGAGAAGCGAAGAGAAGCGAAGAGAGGAGAGGAGACAAGTGCACACATCGCCATCCACATCAACCGGCACCGCGAGCACCGCGAAGCGAAGCGGCAGCACCACTCTCGTCGGTACCAATTACGCGCAGCGCCTCGCCGACTCTTGTTACATTGCACTTGTAACGCGATTGCAACACGTGGACCAGGTACACACACCATGCACAGTCTCTTCTTCCGTCCTTATTCTCATTCTCATTTACAATGCACTTTAAGTGCTTGTTACTCTTCTGTTTCAACCGTACATCGCCATCGCGACATCTATTGAATTTTTTGACAAATGTTTTCTGGGTGGTTTTGAGTATAGTGTAGAACAGTGGTTCCCAACCTTTTTCAAATAAAATAAACAGCAAATAATATTTGGACCCCAATACTCGGACCACAGGTTGGGAAACACTGGTATAGAAGGAGAGTAAGAGAGAAAAAAGCTAAGGAGAAATAATCGGACGTTGTATTACTGAAAAGCAACATTAAACGTAATAATGTTAGGCATTGCTTGATACGCGTATCGTATCGTATCTTGAATCATATCGCCATCGCCAGCTATTGCTCTTGTTCGGCGATGCGTTCTGCATGGCAGCTCAGCGCAGCGCGGCGCGCAACGAATGGTGCGCCTAACAAAGCGTGAAATTACAAAACGTACACTGGCGGGTCGCGAGCACGGCCGCATGTTCAGATTCACACTTAATAAATACACATTGACAATTGATTTTACATGCATGTAATTCCACCACAGCCTGAGATATCACTTTTTCTTTAATTATTTTCTAATTTAATAAGAATTATGAACAATCATCAGGATTAGAAATTGAAAAGAAAATAATGCCTACAGATAAATATTTGATAATAAAACGTATAAACACTAAACGCTTTTTTTTATTTATTTGCTCATTCGTTGGTTGGTTGGTTTGGTTTGTTCGAGAGAAATAAAAAGTGAATTATACGGATTCGTGTCATTTGCATTCTTGTGTTGCTATGCAACCCACAAATCATCAAACAACAAAGTTTTATGTTGCAAAAAGAGCATAAAGAGTTATTTATAGAACTGGAATAGAAAGATGCCAAGTCAACTCGCAAACTCGACGAAATTGTTTATTTGGCCACGCACGTAACTTAACTTAAGGCGTAACCGTAATTGATTTCCGGTTATCAGTGAGTAATTGAATCATTCATGCGTTTGCGTCATTGTCAAATGCTTTCTATATACTTTTCGCTTCGTAAAAATTTCCACAACTTTTCCTGATTTATTTATTTATTTATTTAAAAATGTAGGTACGTGTAGTTTTAAATAGCAAATATTTTAGGTTAGGATTTCGAGGCGAAACGATCAAACAGATTCAAGTATTTTTATAGTTACAGCTATTTTTACGCTACTGATTTTTTCGTCGTTTGGTTAGCGTTGGTGCTGTGCTGTGCTGTGCTGTGTGAACGCAATAAAAACGTTGAATTAGCACGAAAAATACATTGACAATTAGCGTATGCGTTATGTTATGCATTCGTAATAACAAATAAAGTAAAGTTACACAAATGTTTGCTTTGCTTGCTTTGCTTTGCTGCCTCTGCCAGTAATGTGATGTGATGTGAAGTGAAGTGAAGTCAAGTCAGTTCATTCATTGTGTTTGCGGAGAAGAGGTGAGCAAATGGAAAAAACGCGCTAATTACTCGACAAACAATCAACTACGTCGAGGATCAGGATGACGATGAACTGCTGAACTACCAAGAATAAGGAAGACTGCTTTGGTTTGCTCGCCTCGGTGGTGTTTGCACTGCTGTTTCATTATTTGCTTCTTAGCGGGCCATAAAAATGTTAAAATGTTAAGCAAATTCTGCATTTTATACGCGATGCGATTTTTATCTTCTAATAATAACTGAAACATAACAAACCAAAGACGGATGGACATGTTAACATGCAAGTGCATACATTGTATGCATGCTTAGCTTTGTATTGTATTTATATTATTAGGCGAAGAAGGAAGAGAAAGAAAACTCTCAACTCGCAACTCGCGACACACAGACAGCACTCCATGGATGGATGTGTGCTTTGTTAATGTTTACGCTAAATGTTTGCTCATGTATAATATATAAGTATGCATACAGACACATGCATTCAAAGCTTCATGTGTCGTGTCATAAATAAACGCAATAGACTAAAGCAGTCTAGAGTAGAGTAGACTAGAGTAGAGTGAATCGTGTATTGTAGTCTGTAATACTTGTTCACCATACTAGAGTAGAGAAGCTCTCTCTAAGTAACAAATACAAGAAACATGTATCGTTACAAATGCACTTCGTATCGTTTCTTCGTTTCGTTTCGACTTGATCATAGACGTATAGTAGAACCAGCGAGAAAATATACATATGTACTGATTTTCTTGACCTAGTGCAACGTTGTAAGTAAATTGCGTTATATTATATCGTGCGCAGGGTCTTTTCTTTCTGGTTCTACTGTATGTACACTATATGTTTGAACATGCGCTTTAGCTCTAGCTTTAACTTTGGCTTGAGAGTATGTGAACATGCAATTGCACCAAGAAAGCAATTGCGTGGCAGTCAAGCAAGCAGAGCAAACAAGATGCGCTCGTATAACACTCTATGTACAGTTCATACATACATATAGTAGGTACGTACTGCCTTCTTCTTCTTCTTCGCCTTCTCATTGCATTCAACTATACGTAGACTATTGTAGATCTATGCAAAGTTCACTTTACTTCACTTTACTTGTCTGTATGCCTGTTCCCCTGCGTTTCCTAATTTCGTGTATTCTGTATTTATTATACGAATGTGCTTGTATTTGTTGAGTGAGTTTTAGTTAGCGAATTGAAAGCATGCTTCGAAAGCTTTTAAACATTTCATGCTAATGGCACACAAACGTAGAACAAACGCAAGCAAGTTGCAAAAAGTATTGACATAAATCTAAAAACGAAGCAAACTGAAACAAATCAAATACATGTCTGTATAAAGTTAGATAAAAAGATGGTTTAGGTGAGTGTTACATAGGTATAATCTCTATAATTCGTCGCATTGCATTGCCGCGAGTTGCTTCGCTTAAGCGATTTATTGCGAAAGTAAAACGCGGCTTACTAATGCCGGTTTCAGGCTTATGAACAGATCAAAAACATGCAATAACACGATAGAAATATGGGTAAGTACTTTACTTCTTTGCTAACAATAAGTTTAACGTTGACGTCACTATCAATATCGCAATCGGCTGAAGTCAACTTAAAGCACAACAAGGCAAGTCAAGGCAATTCAACCCTCATGATGTTTGGTGAGTTGGAGTTGTAGTCTCTCTCCTGGTGCATGCAAGCAAGCTAGGAAGGCATGCATGCGTTTAACGATCAAGATTGAGATCTCGATTACAAATTCCGGCTGCCGCGAGCTGCGAGGAGCGAGGAGCGAGTATTTGTTGAGCTGCGAATAAATAAGCCGTGCACACGCTATGCGCGCATTACCAACACAACACAACGCAACACCAGCAGTACTAATAGTCGTGTCTTGGAATACTTACTCACTTGCTCGTATTAAGTGAACTTATTAGTAGGTAGAGCGGAGTGCGGAGTGCGGAGTCACTACGGTTGCATTTAAAACATGTGTATGTAAATTCAGTAGCGAGTCTCAAAGTACCGAACATTAATATTATACGAAGCGAAACAATACTCGTAGTAGGTACTTGTGCTTGTGCGCTGACAGAGATAAGACGACAAAACACTTCTCCTCACTAATTTCCCTTGCTTTTTGCCATAAAAAAGAAACTAGGCGAAGAGCCGAAGAAAACAGGAAGTAAGTCGACTTAAGCCTTTATTATCTTTATTATTGCGGCGATAATTATCATTAAATTACAGTCTTCTTCAAGGAACGCACGTTTTAACTTCTTCTTCTTGTTCTTCTTTCGCTTCTTTGTTAGTGAGTGTGTTTATCGTCGTTGCGTTGCAAAGCTGCGGATAGATAAGTTGATGACTAATGAGTTATTAGTTACACTCGACTTCATCGCGCTTTTTACGTTTACGTGCTCGCTCCTGTAATAAAGTAATTAAGACCCTCGAGCAGTGCCGAATTTAATCACGATAAGACACAAAAGCAAAGCAAAGCAGAGAAGTGAATGAAGTGAATGAATACGAAACAATTAAGAACTTAAATATTTCTCTTTCATGATTTTTAATTCCATTGACAAACAAACATTATCATCATCTTCTTCTCTTCTTGCGCAAGCGTAATTATGTCTGCTGGCTGCTTATCTACTTAACTCGCCAGTTCACTTCAACTCAGTCAGCGCTTCTTTAACTTTTTCTTCTTACGTCATGTCACGAAGAGAGTAGAATATCTTCTTCTCGTGCGTCATTAGGTTCTATCATCTTTTCCAAAGTTTTTCCTTTGCATGGTCTATTAAATTAGCTCTTGTCTTTGTTTGCTTGTCTGCAGAAAATGTAACAAAGTATTATAGAAAAAGAGAACAAAGCAGATAGAAATTAAAAGTAAAACTATGCGCAGATTCGCGTTGTACGAGTATGAGTATTGTTTGCTTGCTTCGTGTAGGGTATACCTACTTAACGTTAGAGAAAAAGTTTACGCCATTCAGTACTTACTCGGGTCGTGGACTTAAATGCTACTTGTGTTGCCTAGCGCTGCGTTTTATGTTTCAGCTCTCGTACGAGTGGATTTGCTTGTTGTGCTTATGTGTTTCTTTGCTACGACACATTCGTGAATGAATTTTATGGTCATTTGCAGCTGAGAAGGAACTTTCAGGCATTTCCTTGCATTTTCAACACTTTTCTGTATGTCATTACGCTTGCGCTTTAGCTTTACGGTTTCTTATTCTTATTATATTCTAGTAACCGAGTAAAGAGGGAAAGAGCGCACGCGTTTAATAATTATATTATAATAAGCTTTCGGACGCGGCCGCGGCGAAGACCAAGGCGAAGAAGTAGAAGAAGCGACTATACGACAGCACGGAATTATTCATAATTATGCAAATGTTCAGCCTCCCCTGCCTCTGCCTCTCTCCAGGCATGTAATGGTTCAAGCCTACTAAACGCAACCCGTACTTATCGTCAGCCATCTAAAGAACTCACATTATCGTTGGGTTGCCTACACTAACAAACACACTATTATTGACTAACTTAAATTTTTAAATCATGTTTTTATTATACATTTTTTAAGGCTACGAAGTGAAAATTTAAATGAAATGTATGTGTAATTAAAAATGCAATGTTACTTGGTAGGTATATTTTACTCGTGGATAGTGGAATATTTTCTAGCGTTTTTAGTTTAGTTTGTAGGTATAACTTTGAGCACTTTTTATAGCAAGTCAAGTCGAGTATGTACATATGTATGTATATGTGTATGAATAGAATGAAAGTATGAAATCGAGTATAAAATAATTGAAAACAAAGCAGCGTATAATTGAAATTTTATGCCTGCTACTGCTGGCGCACTGCAGTTAGCATTTAATTTGCATAAAATAATCATTTGGCTGCGCGCATATTAAAAATGCATGCTTAATACGCTGCCATATTACGGCTTCTTGAATTTTTCACGTCTTGTATTTCATATTATAGAGGGAGTCAAGTTGAGTGGAGCAGAGTAGAGTAGAGTAGCGTTGTACATATTCACATTTCAGCTTCTTGTTCTTGTTCTTCTTGTGCTTGCGCTTGCGTCACGTCTGCTTGCACATGAACAACAAGAAGAAGCACATCACTAGCCGTGGAAACAAATTATACATACATCTATACATACATCTATACCTACCTGCGCTTGTGCTTGTTCATGTACAATGCTGCTTACAAAATCTTAAGATTACAGCTTGTTTTCTTGCATGAGTGCACTGCTCTGTTTTACTCGACATCCCATCGCAATTTAGTTGATAATTCAATCAAATGATGATTCATTTAAATTTAAACACAGATTATTACATCCACCGCTTCATTTTCGTGCTTAAATGATGATATATTATATTACCTCTCAAACGCAATTACAATTAGGAAAATTTATAGGAAGAGTAACTAAGTATGTAACATACTAGTATAATATGCATACGTAGAGGTATGTATATATGTATTATTAAAAATGCGATTGAATACACAAAGAATTATTTATTTACATAATTATGCAATCAACTCACAATTATGACTAATGATTCATTAATAACCTAGGCTAGTCTAGATGTAGCTATTTCTCTTTCTCTTTCTTGTTCTCTGTGGTTAATAATAGTCAGTTGAAAATGATTTTCTAGCAATAGGCACGTTTCTCACGAACGAATTCTCTTTACCTTTGCGTTTACGTCTCGAAGTCGAACGAAGTCGAGTTGGAAGTGTAGTATAATAGTAGTTGTAGTTAGATTCCTAACAAATTGCGCTTATTAATTACTCGCTGCTTGCCGCATTGCATTGTGCAGTATTATTACGCCAAGTGGAATTTTACTCGTTTGCTCGTTTGTTAGTTCTTTAATGAATGCTAATTAATCAAACATGCATGTTTTATGCTTAATTGCAAACTAATCTTGAATGAGCGAGTGTCTATGGAATGCTATGTAGGATTGTATGTACTTAAGTCATGCATGCTTGAAATGCTCATTTTGCGAAATTTATTTTACATTAATTCATCATTCATGCTTCATTAACGTGCATTGCGCTTGCGCGGCTTGGGTTACTCACATAGGTACTGGACTTAATTATTTCATTAAGTCGTTGGTTGCGTCTTCATTTCTTCATCTTGTATTGAGTTAATGCATGTGTACATACATATTATAAGACATTCACTCTAACCTAATTCTTCATCTTGAAGAGTTGAAGTTTAAGAACGCTAAGAACGCTTGTAATAAGCAAAGTAATAAGTGACAGATGGATATACTTAACCTATAAATATGCACAGGGAATTAACTGCTTGTGTGTTATTTGTGAATTGTTTATTGGAAAATGATTGTGCAAGTTATTTTATTATTATTATTAAATTTGTAATAAAATTTTAATCAACTGATACTCGGCATAACAAATGTACAAACTTAAACAAACATTCAACGTGTACACAAATATGCGCGCGATATGCACAAACAGCGTATTACAATAACAATGCACTGCACTGCACTGCGCGGATCACAGCAATATAGTCATCATCATGTCATAAAACAAATACAGCCGATCGCGATGTCTATCTGGTTATATTGTATTCGGACGTGTGTGCAGGCAGCATATTTAAATAGACGAATAAATCCGCAAACATTCGCGAACCGATTGTGATGGGCAAACATGATCTATAATACTTACTATGAATTACATTGTTGCTAAATTCACAATGATTATACCCACGAAATGATGAGTGGAAAGGAGAGAAAAGGATTGGCGAAGTAATTAGAAACAATTCCAATCATATTATAGTAATGGAAAGGTGTATATACACCAGCGCTAATTAGGCGGTAGATACATACATACATACATGAAAAGCAGAAACCTTAATTAATGCGCATGTAATTTAAATTGTGTTATTGTTAGTGTAGGCGCAAGCACAATAATTATCAGCGGAATGAATAAAATCATTAAAGGATTATAGAATTATATTTATGTACCAGTTTCCATTCACAGAAACGATGCAATACGAAACGAAATATAAAGTACAATAATACGTTTGTTGTGTTTTATGAATACATACAAATAAAAAATGCAACATGTATACAGCTAGGTATACTTCACCGTGCGCGAGAATTCAAAACTATTTCAACACTTTGTCTGCTCTCTTTGTTCACTACAAAGTAGCTGTCTGCAAATTGGCAATCGATAGGTGAAGAATCAAAGAATCGTATGAATTTTATTGCAATATTATAACATTTTTTGTTGCGTCGGAAAAATCATGAAGAAGAGGTAATTTTTCACTCGTATCAAAATTAATATCACGCTCTTGATTCAGAGAAGATAAAATGATAGATCTCATCAAAAGCTAAGAGGTGTTATATGTGTACTTTGAGTATCAGCGCTGTTGTTATAATAAATTTATAACGCATATTGTTTGTTCAACGGCAAAGCTTAAAAATAAATAAATTAATAATTGAATAAAATACTGTATAAAATTGTAATTAAAAACATTGCTTTATATGCAATACAACAATATTTATAAACATACATTAAAACAAGTACTGTGTGTGATAGCTGATTGCACGTTTGGTATTGGAGAATAATTACAATTAGTAATCAAATTTGATGAAATGCAACATCGATTACGCGATTTTAATTATGTGCAGTGCGCTTGCGCTTGCATTTGCATTCACGTTTGTTATCGGTTATCTGCTGATGCTTTTTTAAAGTTTATAATTGCGTTCGTCAGTTTTGTTGTTTGCTTGTTTGTTTGTTTGTTCGTCGGCGTATTAAATTTGCATTCTCTATCACGTATTATGCAAATGTTGCTTAATTGACAACAAGGCTGCCGCTGTATGCACATGATTTTTAATTTATTTGATTAATTTAATGTTATATTTGAACCGGAAGTGGTGGCTACTTACATGGAGTAAATAAAATTTTATAATTGCTAATTAAAAAGGATTAATAATCGTAGAATAGTTTATGTTTATGTGGATTACTTTATGTTGTTACTACAGTAATATAGTATTTATTACTCTGATCACTATCAATTATTTATAGTTTAGTTGTAGTTGTTTTGAACGTTTGATTGATGATAAATATGAAACATGGAAAAATATTACGCGAAAGCATTTTGCCCATCCAGACGTGACAATTGATAAGGATAAGAGGATTGATTGCTCATTGAATTGTAATAAGTGCATACTTGAACTACTTTTCATTGGCGTAGATTACGGACGAATAGACTAATAAATAATATCAAACATAATGATAAGGATAAGTATGAGTGTGCGTATGAGTGTATCCTTGATGAAACAAGTAAAAACCAACCAGGCAGGCAATAGCAATGCGTATACACTAGTGATGTAACGAATATTCGCATTCGCATTCGCATTCGCGAATATTCGCATTCGCATTCGCGAATATTCGCATATTTTTCAATATTCGCATTCGCATTCGCAAAAATTATGCTAATACTTAGCGAATGTTTTTAATAATCAAAAAGGAAAATTATTAAACTTTAAATATCTAATGTATTAATGTCTTTAAGACTGCGCAAATGTTTCCAACGTCTTAAGTTGGGGTGCCTTTGGGGTGCGTACCGCAATTTCTAGATGGTTGCAGAAACGCGCATTATCTATTGCTGAACACATATTTTTATGCCACTTTGTCCCTTAAATATCATATTCGCATTCGCATTCGCATTCGCGAATGTTGAAGATAAATATTCGCATTCGCATTCGCATTCGCGAATGTGAAAAATCCAACATTCGTTACATCACTAGTATACACGTTTCAAGTGTTTTTGGTATTTACGCTATGTAATCTCGAGTCGAGTATTTAATCTAAATCAGTGGTGGCCAACCTTTTTTTCTACGAGGCCCACATTGGTTGGCTGTGGCCTGTAGCATAAATGTTGACTTTTTTATAAAAATTAGGAAATTATGATAACTTAGCTTAAATTTAGTGCAAATTATTAGTTTAACCACTTGTTTTGTGTAAAATTTCATTTAAAATCGAATGGTGTTGAAACGGAGCTGCTATCTTACATAGGTCAAGAGATATTTGTGAAATTTTATTGAAATTTGGTCAAACCTCATATTACACAAAAAACTTTTATCTAGAATTGCAATGATAGTACCAAAAGAAACTTGAAACAAAGCAGATTGCAAAACTGAAAACAGTTTCTGAATATTCGCCATATAACGCGAGATATTAGACTTTACAGTTTGACTTTCCTTCAAAATTTCCAAACCCAAAGAGACCTGCGGGCCTGGAGTTGGCTATCCCTGATCTAATGATCTTTCACTAAGCCGAAGCATTAAGGAGCAAGTGTGGAGTAAGGAGTGAGGAGTAAGAGACTAGGCAACCAAATATGTATACCCTAACCTAACCAATCCTAAGTATTGTATTGTAAGTACTTGAAGTCGATTTCGGCGCATCGAGAATTATTACGCATCGTCAATTCTCTGATTGATTGAACGATTGATTGATTGATTGACTCATTCATAGGCTGAGTGATACTCTGGCGCACTGTACATTCGTATGTGTTTATTTGTTCTGGATTGGTATCAGGACAGAGACAGATATATGTACGTACATACGTGTATGATGAGTGAATCAATCAGATGAACATAATTGGAATTTTATTTTTCTCATGTTTGCTTTCGGCTTCTACTGACTGACTGACTGGAAATAATATCTGATTCGTCATTAGTGATTTATAATTGTCGGCACTTATCTAATGCTCTCGAAATTAATCATTTATCTTAATGAGAGATTGCTACTTATAATTGATAATTTAATAAAGTGTATCAATTAAGGAATTGTTTTTGTTTTATTAAGTAATTAATAAAATTGATGGTAAAACTGGGTTAAAAGGCATTCGTTTTGTTTGGTTTCTTCGAGAAGCTTCGTCGTGTGTGGCACGTGCATCTGCCGCCTCCACTGATTATTGCGGTCAACACAATACCACACAACGCCATAGCGTTGTTTGTAGAGAATGAACTGAAGCGAATCCGAACCCTCAGGAACGAATACATATAAGAGTATTTGTTGCTAATATAACAGCGCATTTATATATTTTCACAAGCAAATGCGTTGGTTGTTCAGTGGAGTATAGTATACACAAACACTGTGTAAACCAAAGCAACGCAGAGCAGTGCAGATAGTATTTAATGTATTACAGATATAGATATGTATGTATGTGGTATACACTCTAAGTCTAGTATGTATACTATAATATACTTAGTACAATGTGTGGTCTGTGTTAGTTAGTCAGTTGAGTGAAGGAACGTATTAAACTCGCGCTCGCGCTTGCGCTTGCACACTCGTACTTGATATTCGGATAAATATTTACACAGGTTTTGCCTCAAACATTACATCAAACAATATATGTGCTTATAAATATGTACATATTATACATACATATATAAAACAGACGCAAGCGCAAGCGCAAGTACATACCTTATTCAATATTACAGACTGTTTCAATCTGTTGTGTATGTACTTTGATCGGGATTATTCCAAACGATACGCGAACCCTGACATACACCGTGTACTTGATTTCATTCCTATTTGCACTGCAGCCTTATGAAATATCACAGTAAAAATTGAAATTGGCAATTGAACATTTTTAGATTGTTTATTGTTTGTTTGGTGAGTGGTACTTGTACAGCTTTGGCTCTTGTATTGTGCGTATTATTGATATTGTTGCACGTATACTAGAACCAGGGAGAAAATACCACTGTTCACTTGAACGTTAGTAAATCTCCAAATTTTGAACTTATATATAGTAGGTGCTTCTGACTTTGACAACTTCAAATGTATGTACGTTGTCTGCTCTCTATGGTTCCCCTGTACATACATATATGGTTTGTTGTTTGTACAAATGCAGTGATGATTGCATACAGATTAAGCGCAAGAACTGAACTGAATAAAAGCTGTGTTTGAATTGCATATATGCATGTGTATGTGTCTACTTAATGAATGAATTTTAAAAAAATACATTACGTAATTTAAAAGTAATGCACTGAAAATGAAATAATTTTCAATTTTAATGCTAATAAGTAATATGACGAAGTTACGAGTACGAGTATTCCATCATCACAGTCGTATCTTCCATCTAACATGCTAAATTAGCAAATTATCGCAATTTAATTAATCCCGCGGGAGATGCTAGCTGCCTGCTGTCTGCTAGCTGTTAGCTGCTTGCGGCGTCGAAGGGATCTTGCCTCTCTGCCGCCTCCGACCTCAAACCCACACCAAACTCAACGAAACCTAACCAAGTGTAACTCTGGTTTGGTTTACAACTCATTTCTATTTCATTTGCAAACTGTTTCTCTGTATGTACGTAATTTTGAGCATCAATTCGTCACAGAAATCATTAAATAATATACTTTACCGTGCCATGTTCGTGAAATCGTGTTCATGATTTATTTATACCAGTGTCTGTCAAACTGTGTCTAGAAAATGGTTGTGGATCGTATTGCTTCCTTTTGTGTGTCTTATGTTGCTGTTGATAGACAGACATAACTTTGAAAAATTGAAAATGTCGCGCTCGGTGATTTCGCGAATAATTACAAAAATATAATGCGAGCTAATGCGGCATGTCGTTACACGGGCAAGTGGCGTACCCTCCTTTAATTGCTGCATTGTGTGCACGAAATGCACACCTACGATCTCATCAGGCAGATAATCGAGCGTGAAACGATACACGATCGCGAATCGCGCGTCCTACTCGCGCCGATCTGGATTCAGATGCGTTCGAGTGTAACAGCACTACAAAGCACCAAACACCAAGCACGACAAAATGCGATTATCGTTCGACACGAGCGCAAATCCGTCTATGCCAGGGGCGGCCAAACTTTTCAAGTCAATGATCGACTTTCGAGATCGACGATGTGTTGCGATGGACCTAACTGGAACATTAGGGGAGAACGGGTGAATGGCGTTCACCTAAGGAAAACATGCTGTATTTTTTAAATTACTTCTGATAAATCTAAATTAAAACA
>NBZA01002982.1:11673-23322 GCA_003054995.1 Aleochara bilineata
CTGTTGGTAAGAAAGATCGGGAATGGGAGGCAGTCTCTAACGGACCACGGAGCTGGCCGGTCGAGCTTTGACGGGGCGGGTGGGCTCAGATCAATCTCAAATTTGCTGTACTGAATGCAAAAATTCAAAATGAACTTTGACCCCTTTTATTTATTTCTTTTCTTTTCTGCTTTCTACCATCCTCTGGAGGCTTTCTTAGTGGTTTTCAGTGCCATTTACTATTGTCTCAGGCTCTGACTCTTTGAAAATTCTCACAAAGTGTCATCGCCTCGGCCGGGATTCGAACCCAGGACCTTTTGCACACTAGACATGTGCTCTACTTATTGAGCCACCAAACTCTAATAGGTCACTTGTAAAATGAATCTTATAAAGTATACAACTCTAAACAAACTTTAAAATAATAGCACTTTACTCGAAATAGCAAAGCGTCTCAAGTTGTTTAAAAATTAGTTAATGATATTAGTATTAAATATAATAAAAATATAAATATATTATTTAAAATCAATAATAACATAATATATATAAAAATAACTCAAAATTTTATAAATAAAGCTTAAACATTAAATAATAAATTATACATGCGCTTGCTAATCAATTAATAGTAACAAATAACTACAAAGATGACAAATAAATATACACACACACATTTATTTGCAAATATTGCAATCCGAAAGTAATTCATCCTATCCACATTAAATTCACACAAATTGAATTGAAATACTGCTGCTAAATCTCTTTAGCAAGTGTTACATACATCCACACGACGTCACAATCATATTAGATAGAATTTTCTTCGAGAAAGTCTTATTGTTATCCACATAAAGCAGTTCCAAGGGCTCGAACTGCGTCGCTGCGCAACAAGGCGTCAGCTCTAACCGCTGCGCTTTATTTCTTGTCGACCCGTACATTACTTTCTAAAGATAACGGAATATAAAAAAATATAAGTCAAACATTACCAAAACCGCAATTGTTTCATACGTACCCTCATTATAGAATTGTAGTCACTAGGATTCAATGTCAAAGATGCTGCTGTCCGACAGGATCCTTTGCAGAAATATGCGTTATACCCTGCCGGCTGAATAATCCAATCGTCCCAGCCGATTTCTGCGAAGGAGACGTACAAACTCTCTCGGCAGCATTCATTCGATCCGGGAAAGCAATTGACTTGTCTTTTATTGCGACGCGCAATCGGACGATTTTGTGTGTGAGTATGGATAACCAAGAAAGGTTTCAACTCGGGCTTGAAGGATATTGGCGACTGGTTAATGTCCATTCCACAAGTCTTACAGGCCACGTTGATAGCATGTGTGGGAGAATCTTGGTACAGCAGCCAGTTCTTAATAACGTAAGCGACATCCACTCGAATCCAACCTTCTAAACATCAAAACCAAATTACTAAGATATACTTTCCTTCAAACTTTCCTTTATTGACATATATTACCAGTAAGATGCGTTTCTTTTATGGCGATTGGTTTATTCTTCTGAAAACTTTTATTCGTATCCCAATGTGCCACCTCTGATATCACAAACGTTTGGTTATGGTTATCCAGGACATCGGGCTCTTTGTAAAACCATAACTCCACCGAACTGACATCTGAAGCGGCAATATCGTTAGGCATTTGAAATGGAATACATGCCGATGGAAAGCGAATTTTCCGCACGCACTTTGCCTCGTCTGGAATGGAAAAACATGTCTTGTTATTATAAATAATTAGATTATTATGCTATAAATGTGCATATGTACTAAAGAAATTCCGAACTATGATCCCCAGAGAACCATCAGCATGATATACTTCATTGTAAGATAATAAATATTTACACAAAGTGCGCATAAACGAAGAATAAATATGACATTGTAACTTGTAAGGTTTACCTTCGTATGGAAAAATTATTGCTTGAGTGGTTTTTCCATAGAAATCATCCGAGTAGTGATTGTATAAGATATCATTGATATCAACTTGCTTCTTCGGAATGATGTAATTGTTATCAGCCACCGGCTGGGGTAAGTGCGGTAGCTGCACCTTGGGCTTCTCCTTCAGCCGCAACTTCTTCAGAATTTGATTCTTGATGTACTCTATTCGCAAAGCAGTGAGTTCCTGTTCGGTGACACTCAAGTGTTCGGGCATCTCTACTTTCTCATTCTCGTCCTGATTGCTGTCAACCACCGTGTACTTCTTTGAGCAGCCGGTGGTGCATGGCGGCATATTCGCCTCCGGCGTCCTGTTCGACTCGAAGAATGCACCCAAAACACTCCGCAAATGCCGGCGGTCGTTTGCCGAGCAAGTTGCGCCAGACAGGAGAATCACAACGACAAAGGTCGTGAACCAAGACATCATTTTTCCGTAACGGTTTTCAATCTGTCGCACTTTCAAACACAGTTGCCACCCGGCAAGCACTCGCGACTCACAGTTGAGGGTTCGTTCACGAAGACACAGCTTGTTGCCCGGCACCCGCGTCTCTCGTTAATTAAGCACAAAAACAACGTTCGAAACCATCCACTGCAACTGTTAAAACGCAGTCAATACTTCCCCACTCCGTACCGACTTGTGTGTAACATTTCTGTAGTGGATGATTGAACTGAACCTTGAACCTGTATCTCTATCGGAACTAGAATACTTATTAAATTTTTATAAAGAATTATCGCATTATTTTAGCTAATACCAAGCAGCGCTTCCATTTCGAATATTCAAGAGGCTATTTAAGATGTTATCATACTCGGTTGCTAAACTCACAATCAGACCAATTAATGTCTAAATATGCCATTTGGTATTAGTAATTAATTCATCAAAAAATTATTAACTACGCAGTGTATTAATCAAAATTATACGCAATTCCAGAACATAATTCATTGCAATTTTTTCGCAAAATTAAACTTTGCTATCGGTATTGTTTTATCACGTGCCAATTTCACGAAATTCATAACATTCAGTCAACAAACCGTCAATAACACAGCAACATTGAGTAATGTAATTATTAATGAGCATGTTTGCTAAAAAGTATCAATCACTTTGGAAGCGTTGCTAATTAGCCGGAACTTTAAACATAACCAACCATTAAGTTTTATTGCGAATTGATTGGTCAGTACTTGTTATTTGGGTAGAATTAAATTGGCATTTAATCTTAACATAGTTTATCAACTATTTGTTTACTAATTAATTTTGCCATATGCTGATCAAAGCATATTTTTATTGACTGAATATTTCACGTGAAGTGCCTTTATCAAAAACAATCAACAGGCAGGCATGAAACCCATAAATTAATGAGCGCTTTTTGATGCGTTATGCAAGTTGAGTATCCTCCAACACAGCACGAGATTACTCAACAGTACAAAGTACAAATCCGGGATCGTCTTATAACCTTACACCGATTAAGTGAGTCATTCTTTGGATTGCAACACACTATCCACCCGCATTTCTTCCATGGGTTCTATTAGGTATCCATGCATATGCCAAGTATTATTAGAACATCATTCAGTGAACCCAACTTTGGCGAATGAATAGGTCACTTATTCATTGGAATCTTCTCAGCAGCTGAGATAATTATGGTCATTTTCGGCAGCCTCGATCAAATTTAGATCACACGCGGATATAAAAAAATATAAAACACATAACGCACATGTTTACAAATTCCAATCCCAGAAGCTGATAAGTCTTCTCGTTGTGTAAGTGAAGCTGGCAAGAATGGTGGAATAGGAATATTCCTTGATCTGTGACCTCCTTGGTTTCAACGTTTCATTGCCTGAAATCGCAATCATGTGCATTCTTCCAGCAACCATGAGTCGCGTGTACAATCCTTAAGATTTTGCAATCTTCAGCCCGCAGTAGATTCCCTTTATCGCATTTTCGTATAGACAAAATGCAGCATTCGCAGTAGAGTAATCAGAAATGCAACAGATTGCTGTGATACTTGCATACGTATCTCCAAAGGTCATCGCTTGTTTTGCTTTCCAACTCATTAATTAATAAATAGTGATAATTAAATTAAAGTGTGAAATGCATGACTAATGGTACAAGCATGTACTAAGAAATAGCTTTTATCAAAAAATATAAACTGTAAATAACGAATAATGATGTAAATTATGAATGAGGTAAAACAATTAGCAAAAGTTAACGTAATGATAACTTGAAAAAGTTGAATTTAAAATTAAAACAATGAGAAACATAAACAGAAGTAGGTAACTTGTTAGGAACTAAATCGTCCTGTAAAACTTCAATACTTATTCGCCCAATGCCAATATTTTAAGAACTTGACTTATATCATTCAAATTCAATAAAATATTGCGATTTTGATCCTTGATTTCCATCTCAGTGGCAAATTTCCGGCCACATTTAACAATGGACTTGGGCATGCCGGCCAATGCAGCAACGTGAAAACCATACGACTTCGGCCATAACCCTTGCGCAACTTTATACAGAAAGACAACGCGCTCATTTTCTTCACCTTCATTCTCCAACATACAGGTCTAAAAATAGTCAGCTTATCAAACATATTTCATAAACAAGCAACTATAGCCATCATTACCATGTAACCCAACTGAATGCTTTCATCGTGATCGAATTTTTGAACCAATGAATGGTAATGTGTTGCAAAAATCCCGCGGCATTTGATAGTTGATAACTCGTGTAAGTAGCCATGTGCGATTGCGTTACCATCATGAGTTGATGTGCCTCGGCCAAGCTCGTCCAGCAAAACAAACGAATTCTGGTTGGCATGCTGAAGTATGGCGGACGCTTCCATTAATTCAACCAAAAAGGTTGACTGACCCTTCATGATATCATCCTGGGCACCCATCCTTGTAAATATGCGATCCACCAATGACAACTTACATTTGGACGCTGGTACATAACCACCCTAAAATTAATGTTCAACTCCGATAAAGTTACGTTCGACCTAAGCCACTATTAAAACATTTACCATCTGAGCCATTATTGAAATTAATACTGTTTGGCGCATAAATGTTGACTTTCCACCCATATTAGGGCCAGTCAATATCATAATTGGTTGTTTATCTTGGCCAAGGTATATATCATTCGGCACAAAGTTACATTTCTCGTTGTTTATACACGGATGTCGCGCATTTTCCATTATACAGACTGGTTCATCGGAAAATGGCAAAACTTCGGGCATACATATATCATCATTGTTCAGCCTGGCGTATTCCGCCAATGAACATAAGCAATCCAATATTGTAACACACAATAAGGCTTTTTCCCAATGCTCTGCCCTAAGATTACAAAATAATTCTATACTTTGAATAAAACCCTCATAAATATACAAACCTCTCTCCAAACTTTTCAAAAATACGCCTGTTCAAATCCTGGATAATCTTGGCACGCTCTGCCTCAGCGCGCATTATTCGTGCCAAGAAGTTTTTAGTTTCTATGGTTGAATATCGTTTGCATGGCTTGGAACCCTTCCTGGTGCTTTCTAACTGATAGTCTCTGGTTACTTTATGGCACTTATTCTCAGGAATTTCCAACTGGAATCGCTTCTTGTCGTTTCCAAAATATTTCACTTCGCACTTAAAGAAACGCGATTGCTCCACGAGATACTCGTCTAATTCCTTTTGAATTTCTTTGATTTGATTCTGGGCATCGTCATACTCTCTGTCTACCCCTTTACCAGGAATAATTGTGCCTTCTTCTTTCGCTTGTTTGTGGTCGAATGCATTTTTGAAAAACGTTATATGGTCTCTGAGATCAGGGAATATACCGATGGGTGCAAATTGAGTTAGTTTTTGCAACAATCGCGATTCGGTATCTTGAAACATGCCGGTAAGTTTTACTACCAGATCGAACGCTTCCAGAGTGCTCATCAAGTCTTGAATTTTCCGTTTGCTGTATGTGTTGGCTTCGTACAAAATGGCACGACTATCAGGATGCTCCTTAACCACACGACGATTTCCAAATTGTTGAATTCTATAAACAAACAATAGATAAATAATCGATTACAGCATGCACTGGCATAAACATCCATACTTCGTAATCCTGCGTTCAATATCTGGTAACTTTGCTAATAATTCGCGAGTGTTCTTCAAGAGTGAGTAATTGTTGTATAATTCCCGAACAGCCGCTTGACGTTTTTGAATTGCCTGAATATCGCACAACGGTTTGCAGATCCACATTTGAAAATACCTTGAAAAAATGTTATTAGTATCTGCTTATTAACGTAGGCAACAAGTTATACACCTTTTTCCGAAGAAAGTACAGCAATAGTCCATGGTTTTCTGTAAACTACCTTCGCCCCCAAGCAGGTCAAGATTCTCCAGAGAAACATTATCAACAACCATGAAATCCCTCTCGGTTCTCGTCTTCGCCGGCTGTAAATCTATAGGCACATACTTGCTAAACTTCTTCAGTTGCAACACGTGAATATCAATCAAAGACTTCTTAAGAAACCAGATACAAGCTCCAAGACTCTTTAAACAGTAGTGGAACTCTTCTTTGGGGGTCGCTGAAATAAAAGTTTTTAATAAAAACACCGATTGTTAGCTCTAAAATTTACAATCTTCTAGTAGTTCATTGAATAGCTCCGGCCATTGCATAACGCCCGCTTTATCTTTGAAATATTCTCCTTGTTTCAACATTTTTATAGTGCCATCGGCGTTCGGAAACTGTTGGCCTGATTTTAAAATCTCCTTCTTGATATCTCTCAAATGAGTTCCTATAATCGCCATGGTATCGTTCTTTAACCCTCCGCACTCCAATAACATCTAAATGAAATGTTTTATTTAATGCGCTACTGAGAACAACTAAACATTACTTACCAACGCTGCACTATAATGTGCTATCAATGTCAACAGCCTTGAACAATGCAAATCATCATCAAACTCTGCCAAGTGGAACATTCCAATGGTAACATCAATGAAACAAACACCAAAGCGTTTGGATATCGTCAAAGATGAAGATGTGTTTTCACAAACTGCAATCATGTAAGAGCCTTCAGCCTGTTGCAAATCCAATGTCTGAGCATTGGCCAGAGAGGCGCCTTTGGTGGATACTTGGCAAATCTCCCGCTTAACGACCTTGTCGAATTTAGTTACCTTCTTATTCTTGCACCTTTCCGCCATCATATCCGGCGTTTCTGTCTGCTCCACTCTCGCTACCTTAAATCCCTGTTCTACTAATGAATGAGCCATCCTCCCATATGCAATTTCCGGAAATCCAGAATGCGCAAACTCTCCCTATATTTACAAAGTAATATGAATCAAATGCAACCAGAAGTAGTTGTGACATATATACCTTCATATAGGTGAAACCTAAATGCTCCACACCGACAGTCGCATCCATATGATACAACTCATAAAATTTACCCACTTTGAAGAACAAAACAGTATCATAGTGCCCACTTTTCAGCTCCCACCACTGCCTCATTGCAGGTGTCAGCCCTTGCAGATACTCGGGTGGAACAAAAAGCGTTGTAGGATCATAATCAGGATCAGATGGCCTGCGACGATTCGCATCCCTGATCTTATTCGGCTTCAAGAAGTCCAAACTTTCATGCAACCATCTTGCATCTTTAGGTTCCTCCGCCTCAGTTCCTTGATACTCCTTCGAATTTGATGATTTATGTGATGATTTTGCATTTGAGCTAGAGCTTGGTGTAGTGGAACCAAATGAAAACTGTTGTATTTTCTCATTAGTTGTAGTTGTTTGTTTCTCTTTGGCAACTTTAGGTTTTTTGGGGGTTTGGACTGTGTTAATATTTTCATCCTCTGAATCACTTTCCAGGATTCTTATTCGTTTCCTCTGAGTTTTAGGCAGTTCATCGTCCGAATTATCATCTTAATCAATCATATTATAATGAATTATAAATACAATATTATATATATTGCCAGCACTGTTACTTACCATTGGATATCTTTTCTATCCTTGGAGTCGGAGTTTTCGCTTGTTTGGGTGATTGAAAGTAATTGAATAACGTATTACTCTGGGAAAGTCTTTTTGACATTGTTTCAAATACTTATCAACAATTACAATAGAAATTAATGTTAATTAAAGGTCTTCGTGTGGAATACTCTGTATAACCTTACTTTCAGTTTACCCGCGAAAGTACAAAGCGCACGTTCATTTACGCCCCCTTTACTACATCCAGAGAAGCTGTTTTATTACAAATACATACTATTCAAAATTTACAAATTTGAAACCGTTTAAATAATATTGTTCTTAGTACATATATTAAAATCATTAATTCCCAGATATTTTAAGCATATTTTGAATCATCATCCTTGCCTGACATCCAATCTTCAATTTCCTGAACACTGAAAGAGAAATTCACGAGAACATGTCAATGCTGTCTGCTTGATAGAGCATAAAGTAGTTCAGAGTAAACATATTAGTCAATACTCCGAACCAACTACCGCAGCCAAAAATAAATAAGACTCACGTTCGTGGTACTTTCGTCATATTTACACAGCCCGTCTCCGTGATATAGACGTCGTCCTCGATGCGAATACCTCCGAAACCGCGGAAACGCTCCAATTCACTCTCCACAATGAATTTCTTCATGGCCGGATTGGCAAGGGCCTCGTCTAGGAGCTGCGTAAAGATAGACAATGAACGTACATACGTGAACTATAAATATCCAAAAATCGATATAGACGTGAATAACGTACGGGGTCAATAAAATAGCATCCGGGTTCGATTGTAAGACACATGCCCTTCTCAAGTATACGTGACGTACGCAATCGATTCGCCCCAGGCACGGTGGAACGTTGTGGAGTCGTGGGCAGGTAGCCGCCGACGTCGTGCACATCCAGGCCAATGAGATGGCCAAGGCCATGCGGCTGGAAGATCGGGCCCAAATTCGCCGCGACCATGTCGTCGACTTCACCTTGAAGCAGCCCGCCAGCCTTGAGCCCCTCGAGGATTTTGCGGAGCGCTAAGTAGTGCATGTCTACCCAACTGACACCCGGCTTACATGCGTTGAAGACCGCCATGTTGGCATCATAGACGACATTATAGATCATTTTTTGATCTGGTGTGAACTTTCCATTTTCCGGAAAAGAACACGTAATATCAGCGGCATAACCAAAGTAATTAGCGCCCATATCAAACAAACTAAAAGAAGAAGAATGCATTTACTAATGGCACACACTAATTAGAAATGTGTTAGTTACCAAGTTTCATTAGGTTTAATTTGCCTGTCATTTGGGCAAGCGGCATTACCATAGTGCAAAATGGCTCCGTTAGGACCACTGCCACAAATGCAAGTGTAGGACACAAATCGACAACCCCCGATGCGGTAACAATGATCCAGAAACACAGATTCGCATTGAAACTCGCTCATGCCTGCCTTAGCCATGCGCATAACTTTACGGTGGGCTGCTGATGAGACCTCCGTCACGTACTTCAACACCTCTAGCTCATAGTCTGTTTTATACACACGCCTGCAACATGCGCAAGTAGAACAGATATAGAATATAATATAATATGTATAATCATACTCGAGATACGTACAAGTCAGCAATTTCCACAAATAGCTTCGTATTGTCAACTTTGAACCTGCAAATAGACATTCAGCGTAATCACAATATGCATCATAGGATATTTAAAGCTACCTACTTCTCTATTCCTGGGAAAACTGCTTCTTGGGCCATCAGTTTACTATCAGTATTCATCCCTTTCTAAAACAATATGAGCCAATGATTCTCACTGATTGATTGATTAATGTCTAATTTTACCATAGTAAGCAGTGATTCCGGTTTCAATTCCGTTAAAACAGAAGCAATCTGTAATTAAGTTCAAATATTATAGGTTACGAAAGAAAGTGCAATGAATTGAGAAATTACATCATCATCGTATTTCACCACATCAACTTGATACTTCTGCTTGAAATCATCCAGGGATAATAGAGGTCCCAGCCAGACTGCGTACGAGGGAGGCTGTTTCGGCACGAATAAGTAGGATTTCCCAGTTGAGACGTCGATGGCTCCATAGCAACCCGGTTCCAAGACGCCAAACGCCCACATGAAATACGACTCCTGCAAAAGCGATTACCATTTCAATCATGTATGCAAATAAACTATAAAAGTAGCAACAAGGAGTGAAAGAGCCATAATACCCAAACTTAATTTGTTTACTTTGATCCACTTTTGCCATGCTGTTCATTGGCAGATAGTTTACAATAGTCGCTGTTTATAATTCATTTTTGCAAATGTTTTATTTTTGTGACCTACTTTTTAACAACTGGTTGTATTTTTTGCGCACTTTTCGTACATTACTTGATAATGCTAATGTGTTATTGAATTGAAAACTAACTGTACGTGTACATGTCTATAAACATTCGCAAGCAATCTTTGGACTAGATAAGTCCCACGCTAACAAGCCTCTGCCTGCTCTAGTAATTAAATTCGCCATTGGCGAAATGTATCCAGTCCATAAAGAATTACCTAATTTGATAGACTTTCTAGTCTGGTAAACAAACACGAACAACAGCATAGCAGTAGAAGATTGTTCTACTGCATGAGTTTACCTTCTCTGAAAAACAACACAAGCACAAACGTACATTCCATGTAGTTTATTTAACTTTGCTTTATTTGCGTTACTCATTCACGAGCAACGAACGAGTGTTATTGTTTGAAGACGTATTTGGAATGGAATTGTTCCCAGAACAGAGATGTATAATAATAAAGATCATCAATTGTTACCGATTGTTCCCAATACAATTACAAATACACAAGGCTCGGAAAAAAATCGATCAATATTTGCTGTAAATAAGCCATTGGATTTACTGCTTTAATTTATTAACGAGTTGTTGTTGTTGTTTTCTTGTTGTGGTAATAACTTGCGCTTGACATAAACACAAAATGTTAATGAATTTCCATGGTAAATAACAAAAATATACCGTCCTAGGTGGGCATGTTTTGCAAAATTAGATTATGACACCCACTGGTGTTTACTTTGTGGCTTTATTGCCAATTTTGTTTGTGGTACCAAAAAAAAAGTACAATTTTTTAAATTTGAGTATTGAAGGTTGCCTATATTACCAAACGTCAAAACAATAAGTAAGTATAACAAGTTTTAAAACACAGTGTTAAATTATATTACATACTGAACATGCAAATGTGAAGCAAGTTGGTCGTATAATTAAACCATAATTACGCAAAACGTAATAACACTAGGTATAAATACAAACAAACAAAATGGAAACTTCCTGCATTAGTAAATAATTAACTAATGGACACCTTTTTTGCTTTTGTTTTAGCAACACATACATACATCCATACATATATTTAGGTATGTACAAACCTGCCGGAAGACACTGTACGTGGTATCCGTATCATAAAAGGGGACCTCGTCGCCGCCATGCAGGACGACAATAGATTTGTTAACACCCTTGCTCCGCAGACGTTCAATCAAGCGCTTGCGATTCAACGCAAACAATTCCAAAGACACCTCATGAGTGTCCTGACCCAAGGATAACTTGCCACTGAAACAGAAATTAATTAATGAACGTCAAAGAAAAGCATTTAATTAAATTTCTTCGTAGGAGAATGAAGTGGACTGGACTGGAGTTGTTTGTAAACAAGGCATTTCCATTGTTTTCATTGCGCTCTAACCTTTCGTTTCTTCGTGCCTCATTGTCAGTCGCTCACGCAATCGAATTAAGTTAAGTAAGCTTATGTCCACGCATGCACACGAACATTCC
>NBZA01002991.1:8104-25645 GCA_003054995.1 Aleochara bilineata
GTAAACCTAACCTTTTTGACTTCCTTAACCATCAACTTGTACTTCTTGGACCTCTCCAACTTCTCCGCCGGAATCGTTTGCTCCAGCTTCGTCTTGGACAATTCGGCCGAGCGGAGTTTCGCCTCGGCAGAGCGCAACTCTCCTTGGTAGCTGTGATATGTCTTCATAGTGGTATGCAACTCATGCAGCACTCGCAGGATTTCCTCGTGCATTTCGTAACCAATCTCGCGGCACTAAATCGTTAAGCGGTCTATCACGTGTGCGTTTCTTTTATATCCGCCAACTTACTCTTTTGTAGATCCGTTGAACGTCCTCCATGACTTGCCCAAGACGTGAGACCAAATGCGTGGAGTAGACTTCTGAGAGCGCGATATGATCTCGACTGAGATTTTTCGTTTGCGTGACGAGCTGCTGCCAGCAGGCGTAGCTTGAGAAGAGCGTCCATTGTTCACGTCTGACACCACTAGTTTTAAGTAATTGTAAGTCGTTTATAATTGGCAAGGGTATAATTACTTTTGCTTCTGTTCCTTGTGTCGCAGCTGAAGACTCTTCGCAAGCTTATCCAGGTTCTTCGAGTAGTCGAGCTCGAGCTCGCCGCGTCGCCGGAAGAAGTCCTGCAGCTCGGTGACGAGCGCCACTTGCGCTTCCATCCGCAGATCCAGACATCGCAGTTGCTCGTTTAATTGCAGGCGAATATCTGCGCCAATAAAACCGTCAGACACATGTACGAATGATCAATACACGGGAGTCATAAAAATAAATGCGGCGCGTCTTGTTTACAAACAAAAAGCACTTTCCGTGCGGGCATTTGTTGTCCAATAAGAACCGGCTTGGCTTGGCTCGGTTCTCCGCCTGCACGAAACGCAAGAAGATGTGAAGTTAAATGTAAATAAAATGACATTTCCTGTTCTTTTTACGTCGGCGATCTCTGAACGTGGAAATAAGGGAACGTCGCCGACGAAAAGGCTATTAATAGATGCGGAGGAGCGAAGATACGAGTGACTCATTGAAAAAACACATGTGCTACCCTAATTCACGCATAGATATATACTTTCTTTCGTGTTACAAAACACTAGTAAGCAATCGCACAAAGTGATTAATAAATAACGCCTGGCTGCTGAATACATCAGACTGATAACCGTATAGCTGCTAGCATAGAAAAAGTCCTACAAAAGCGGCGGAAGTCATTTCACCGCATTGGCGATTTCTAGAAATTTGCATTTGTTTTTCATAGATATGTTGATAGTGACAATGTATATATGCGAACACCAGTGCAGTATTTGTTGCATTGCGTACCACATAATTTGAAGCATTCGACCTATGCCTATGTGGTTGCCTCATCGGCTAATTACAGTTGAAAATGGAACAAAGGACAAATCACTTATATCTGCGCTTCTGTGTTCGTTCATTCGTTCAACGGTGATGGTGATGTTATTGAATCTCATATAGAATGTAATTTACGAGCAGCCATTGTTCAGTCAAACCTGGGAAGATGTCTTTCGTTTCGGTGGTCTGCGGATGAATCCAGCCATTGCGCTGCTGTATGATGCATTGAAACATCGTTGAACTCTGCTAGGGGATGCTGTGTCGTCTGACGCGTATCAAAGCACAATAGCCTCCTGCGTAGTACCCAACTTCACCTCACACCACCATTTTACATTCAACAGCGCAATTGATGAAGATTTCTTCGCGCAGCGGCGCTCACCAAGGCCCGAAGAAACGAATGAGTGTTGTAACTGGTAACTCACGCCTGGTTATTCAAGAGAGTGTTCAACGCGGCCGCGGCGCGAACGTGAATGTGAGTGCAACGCGTAGATACGTGTGCGTGCACCGCTTCCTTGGTTCCTACTGCTACAAATCGACGCGGCGCACAGTGGTCCGGGCTTCGCCAACTTTTCGTGTTAAAATTTGAGCAAAATGAAAATTTCTCATTTTTAGGTCAACTTTAAGACACTTTTACACATAGTTACAAGTAAATGTGCTTCAAGATTTTTATACATGTAGAAGCTACGTCTAATGCTCTTTTTAATGATATAAAAATCTGTTTATTATTATCATGTCTTTTATTAAATATTTCTAATTATATTTTGCAACTTTTAAAAAACCTTAAAAGCAATTTAAAGTAGCGTTATCAGCAGAGTTCAGGCTAGATTTTTACAACACATATAGATTCGTGCATTTGCAATCGATTAAGCTAGGTCTAATGACCCACAATTAGCCACAACCAGAGATATAAAGGAAAAAGTGCGCAATTTTGTGCAATTTTTGTCGAAAAAGTGTGAATTTTGCCGGGTCGAGCGGCTGACTCAGGTAAACAAATTTTCAGTTGCGCGTAAACCTCCAGGTAGCTCCATGGGGTCTAGAAGCACAATGAATCGAAGTGTATTACGATACCACCTACTAGTTATACGTCATTGTTAAATTTCAGTACCAAATTGTTATTATAATTTATAATAAGTAGTACGTAGTAAATGTACCATATAAATATGCAAAATCTCAATATGGCTCAGGTAGAAAGCTTTTTTTGGAGTAAATTTATCGAAATATAAGAGTATTTGACTTTGAACCTAGATTACACCTTTTAGTAGTAGAGGCAGCATTTTTATATTTTAGTTGAAAATAATTTAATTCTTAATACGTAGCATTAAAGACCATTTCAATATGTCTACTACTTCTTTAGATATTTTAGATGTAAGGCCGCGAAAGGCCGTGGCGGAGAATACCCTGTTTGGGACCAGTGTGCGGCGCGACGCGACGCCTGTCGGCAAACCAGGAAAGGGTGCCGTGCCGTGCCGGATGATTTGAATTTTCCTTTCCGTTCACTGCAATCGCATATTTTTATACGACATGCATTACAAATCAGCACTGAACGTATGTTCTGCAGCGCATTCAGCGGATGTTCGAATCAATTCAAAGTCCGTGCACCAGACGGCAGCAAATTTCCTAATTATCTTATTAAACACGCGCAAAAACAATGTGAATGCTCCGCCAGACTCCACCTCTGATGATTTAAAGTTCCTGTGGATGTTTCACTGAAAATCCACTAACAGACGCAAAGCAACACCATTGACACCATGACAGTCATCACGATGAATAATAAATAGTAATAGATTGCATTGCTGTATGCACTTATCTCTTACAGGCAGCATTGTTTTGTTTACAATTCACGTGCCGAGTCATGATTGATGTACTTCTTTGTGGAATTATCTCTTGTGGGACAGCCGTCAGGTATTGAATGCGCCGCAAGACTAACTGAGTCGAGAGGAAACGGAAAACAACACTCCTGCCCGGCTCGCACCGCACACACAATCTATCTATCGGTGTACGCTTATTTTTAGCCCCCCGTGCTATGACGTCCCAGCAATCGCAATCACTCACAATCGTAGAAACGGCGAAAAACATTAAACGAATGGTTGTTGTCGGCCGGTGAGTCGTTGAAAGCGATATAAAGCGCTTGATAATCAACTGAACTTACTATTGAAAATGAGCAACTTTCTTGTCGATCCCAATCGTTTAATCGGCGACCTGACTTCTTCGTTCTCATCCATCATGAAGTAGCAGCTGCACCTTGGACTCGGCCTTCTTCTGCTCTTCTCTTGGTTCGGTACTTTGTTGTACTTGTTATTGCGAGTTGCTATGGTGCACTCGTCGGCTTTCCACTTGCATTTTCCTCACGATTTCGAATCGCTGTGAACATCTATGTCATCAAGAAGTAAGCGGCGTGCTTTTAGGCGCTAGTTTCTGTAGATGGAAATAAGACAAGTTGAAGTACAAGTAGAAAAGTACAGATTTATACGGCCGCCTAACGCATAAGCGCACGTCCAAAAATATTCAGCGTGCATGTGTGCGCTGCAGCCTTCCTTTGCTTGTACTTGCATCGTTCCTCTACTTACATTTACTCCATTCATGGCGTTCATCTTTGAAATGAAACACACGGCAACGGTCATGCATTCACGTAGCAACACACAGACACCGTCTCACTCGGGAAGACACTAATTCACCGCTAGCCACCTACGCCATAAACAAACCGCCTACGAACCAATTATTCGCGAATAAAGACGAAATGTTTCTTGTTACTTGTGCACTCACGCGCCCGGACGCATCGAAAACGAAGTAGCAAGTAACAAACCAACTCGCATTGCAACTGTTTCTGTTCTGTTTCCTATCCGTCCCCTACTTCTACTCCGCGATCACGAAAGCAACGCGTTATTTTTGCTAGGTTCCATACACGTTTTACGCGAATTTAACGGGCTATTGTTTCAAATAAATTACTTAACTCCTAAAATACGCGTGCGCGTGCAATTACTGTTATAAATCACATAAATTATGCTAATTGGGACGTGTTTTGTTCCAATAACGAATTGCTGTAGATTTATAAACTCAAAGTAATTGTAAAATATCCCACTGAGGTCGCTACCAGTTAGTATGTTTTTCATACAATCCACATGTGGCGCATCTGTTATTCTGATTTGTTTATGTATCGATATAATTTCCAAAACAGACAGAAATGTTTTGATTGTTATCAACTTCTATCAATATTTTCAAAGTATGTACCTAGTTTGAATTTAAGGAGTTGACATGAGATAATGCAGTACTCAGTGAGGTTATCATGCACTCCACGACGAAATTCCGTAACATTTGGTTGATTGGTATTGCCATTCATTTATTATCATTCTTTTTCGTACTGGATTTATATTTTACTTCGCCGATAAAACATGGAATGAGCCCACAAAAATCAGGGGCAAGGGATGCACTCGCTAAACGAATTGTAGTATTTATCGCGGATGGATTAAGGGCTGAAGCTATATATAAACCGGAGCACTGGAACCGCGTGCCTTTCTTATCGTAACTAGCTAATTTCTGGTTTGACGTAATAATTGTTCATATGCAATTTAGGGATCTTCGATTAAATAAGAGTTGTGCCTGGGGGGTCGTTAATACAGGCGTACCGACTGAATCCCGGCCGGGACATGTTGCCATCTTTGCTGGATTATATGAAGATCCAAGCGCAATCTTCACAGGATGGCAGGCAAACACCGTTGAATTTGATTCTGCTATTAATGAAAGTAACTACGCGTGGTCATTCGGAAGTCCTGACATTGTAAAGATCTTCACAAAGAAGGCGCAAGATAAATTGGTCGTGGATTATTACAATCCCGAACTTGAGGATTTTTCTGGGCGATCATCAACCATCAATTTGGATACGTGGGTATTCGACCGCGTTGGAAAATTATTATCAATAAAAGAAGAGGAAAATACAGATGGGTTTCAGCACTTACATGAATCCGGGAATATTTTTTTCCTTCACTTATTGGGAATGGACACCGCCGGTCATGTGTTTAAGCCGGACTCAAAGTAAGGCTGAAAAGAAGGAATTAACTATTTCTAAAGTAAATCTTTTATATTTTAGACAATATATTGCCAACCTTAAAGCTGTTGATTCAGGAATACAACAAACCGTCCGCCTCTTTGAAGACTTTTTCCCCGATCAAGAGACTGCTTTTCTGTTTACGTCTGATCATGGAATGACAAATTGGGGATCACATGGTGATGGTTCCGACCATGAAACGCAAGTGCCGTATATCCTTTGGGGTAAGGGTGTACACTCAGAAAGAGAAAGGTTTGATCTGAAACAGGCGGAACTTGCCCCTTTGATGGCATCCTTGATCCATGTGCCAATACCAATAAACTCTGTGGGCATTCTGCCACATCGACTACTCAACGGGAGTGCAATTCAAGTAGCACATGCCTTTTTCGCGAATGTTCTCCAGCAAGCCGAACAGTATATGCTGCTCTTGCAAGAGTTCAGTAGTGATCCGTTTCTTGATGCAATGGACACGGTTCAGGTGGATTATCGCATAGAAAAACTGCGCGTTTTGCTAAACACTCCAGAGTTTAATCAAATTTATGACGAATTCATTGATGTGTGTGAAATTTTACTCCGAGATATTCAATTGGCAAATATGTCCATGCGGAATTTCTACTTCAAGCCAAAGATTATCACAGTTCTCTGTGGGTTTTTCCTTTGGATGCTTTACCTCGCGTTATCTATATATGCCGAAGAAGCGCCCATTGTAAATTCTTTGAAGAGATCTAAGAACATTTCGTATTGGGCACGCAATAAGATAAGAGTTCTTGTAATTATCACAAGCCTGCCGATGGTGATCTATCTACATTATCGGCGAATTAATTACTTCAGTTATTTATATCCGGCATTTCCTTTGGGCATATTGTTCTTCATTTGTGGACAGCCACAAATCTACAGTCAGATTGCAAGACTTGTTAATCGAATCGAGAATTTAAAGAAATTTTGTATGCGCTTTATAATTTATGGCATCTTAGTGGAGCTCTTGGTTTGTAGTTTCTTCTACCGAATGGTCTGTTCTGGAGTGCTATTAATCATAGCGCTGTGGATTAGAAAAATTAACAAGGGTTATGAACATTCTCAATATCAGTTATTTTGTATTTGTACACTAGCTCTCTTGCCAATTGTAGAATCTTTCCTGAGCTCAAATTACTTGGGAATGTAAGTCCTAATCAACCATAATGATCTATAAGAAGGTTCATTACTTGTTTTTCATAGATATCTTGGATTCATCGTTTGGATTCTCACAGCTATGACGATTACCATGATGGGTATTGAATACGTGACCACATTAACTAACAAGAACCAAGTTAGAACCATTATCTTTCTTGTCGCGCCCATGTTACTTTGGTTCTTTGCGATTGGGAATGCCTTTTATGTAGACCACTACTCCCAAAGCACGGACAAGGTATTGTTAGTTTCTTGGGTAATAACAATACTTGCCTGCGTGCTGTTACCGCTGTGTCCAAATGGGATACAAATTCGCTTCGGACATCTTGCCGGATGTCTTATCATTCCATATACACTGATGGCGGTGAAGCTAGAGGTGGTCTTCTTCGGTGTGCTGGTCCATGTACTCTACAGCTGGATGCACCATGAATCCGTTGCATATCCAGGAGAAGTTTCATTGAAGTACAGTCATTTCTTTGCGAGATATACGCCTGTTTCCACGGACATGTCAACGCAGTATCGTCGCACATATTTCTATGTAAGTTCTAGTTCTTATTATTACTCTTTTACAAAATTAGAGTTTTAGTTGGCGTTCACTGTTTGCTACTTCTTTGCCATTGGGAATCTGGCGAGCTTTAGTGGATTCGATCCGCAATGGACTCGCACATATGTAGCTACATTCAATCCAATACTAATGGCGATTTTGATTGTGATCAAAATGATCATTCCATTCTTCATCATCACCTGCGCATTCTATGCGATTTGTGTCTACACCCGCGCCAACGAGACGCACATCTTTATGATCCTCCTCTTATTCCTCGAACAAATGGTGCTCAACTTCATGTTCTTCGTGCGCAATGAAGGCTCGTGGAAGGAAATCGGCACGAGTTTATCGCACTTTGCTATTATGGAAGCAATGGCATTAGTGATGTTAGTTTTCTTTGGATTGGCAAGGTATGCGTGCTCTTTTGGATTCGCCATGAACGCACAAAAAGAATTAAAACTGCGCGCTTAATTCCATTTATAGTATTGACATTCGTTAAATAGATTTAAATATTTAAATGTTATCAAGATAAATATAACAATATATGGAATGCGTTGATTAATGTTGTACTTTCATGTGACTTAAGTTTAGTTTAGGTTGAACGAAAATTACACAATTTGCAACTTATACAGGTACATAACATGATTGTTGTTTAAATATTTACGGCTTCGCGTAAAACAATATGTACAAGAAACAATTATATACACGATTCAATTGAGTTAAATCAGAGGCGGAATTACAATTTTGCCGCCCATACGCGATGAAAAGTTTGCCTAATGTACTAAATGCAGGCCAAGAAAGGAAATTTTTTGTCTTGTATGCCATTGATATTAGTACCAAATGGTAGTTTAACCCACGCCAGAAGCCGCCCCAAAATTGTCCGCCCTAGCCTATAGGTAAATCTGCCTCTGAGTTAAACGTATGTGCGTCAGACAACAATTATTAGTAATTATCTATTATAATTGGACTATCGTTTCCTCCGCTACCTAATCTTGTTATTGACACATCTAATGGACTACGGTTTCGTTAATATCGTTTAATTGATTACAATTCCTTCTTTGTTAATACGTTGAATGATATGAGCGTGTTGCCTAGTTATATTATCTACCTGCTACCGTGACTGTACGCGCACGCGACTACAAAAACGTTCAAAAACTGCTGTGTAATTTGTTACTTATTGCCTCATAAACGGATGAGTAGCGTTTCATTGGTGTAAAATGCATCAAAATGGTCTTTGTTGGTGCTAGTTTGCTTGCGTAATATGCGCATTATTGTCCTGCTTTGCTTAACTGTAAAAGTTATCACGTTGCTGATAGAGCGGAAGCGAAGAAATCGGTGAGAGATCGTCGTCGGAATCGGACGAGTCGCCGGCGTCCGCGTCAGAATCCACGGGCGGCCCTTTAGCAAGCGCTTTCACTATACAATTTAAAGTTCGGCAAATAAGTTTGAATCTGGACTCTGGCCAACAAAAACACTCAATTCGCATGCCATTCAGCGGGAGCTGATGATACAACAAAATACGTATGGTCCAATCAATTAATAGCCTGGGAGATATTCCTTAACGGACGTCATGCATGCCAACATTACAATCAATCATTACGTATGAAAACAATCATAAGTTAAACAAAAACGCAATACTACGTAATTGCATAGCATCGCACTCGCATGCATGCATAGCAACGCTATAACACCTATGAGCTTGCCTCCTCGGTACTCGCTTTACCTGCAACAATCTTACTCATCTCCATGACCTGCTTGGCGAGGATTTGATTGAGCTGAAGTAGATGCTCACGTTGTTTCTTTTCCTCGATGATTTTGCTCGTTGCATTCGTTGAGGTGCCACTGATGCCTGCAGTTTCGTCATTCTCTGCATTTTCAGCTAAGAAAACATGATAAATACCTTAATAATTGATAAAAACTATACATTGGTATACATACTGGCTGCCAAATTGGCTGTGCTGGTGCTCAAAATCATCTTCTTAATCGATTCTACTTTGCGCAAGCGATGTTCTTCTTCCTCAGCGGACAACTGTGGAAGTTGTTCCGGAATGTACCGCTCCGGAATGAAGATCTTATTGGGGGTGCCTAAGATATTGTCAATAGTTTTTTCATTGTACTTGAGCTCCTTGCTGCTGAGCGTGCTGCGCACTACGTCTGGGGCGTCGATTCGTTGTCGAAGAGCGCGCTCCATGTCCAGGTCATCCCGGGCGCGACGCGACTCCAAAGCGGCATGTTTAAAAGTGTCATCGTCAGCGGTTGGCAGTTGGTTGAGACTCTTCATGATTAGATCGTTGTTCGGCGCTGTATAATGGCGCCGTTTCTCTCTGGGCACCGCGCGTCGGTTCGGGTATTTAGAACTTGTCGGTGTTTCCTGAGCGATTTCCGTCACAATTTGGCGTGCTGCCTCGCTTTTGAACACAGGGGATAGGACGGGAGAGACTGGCGAAGCCTCGCTCATGTATGACGTTTCCGGGGCTAAAGTATCATATTTGCCCATGACCCCGTCGTCTTCAGATAAGGTATCATACTTCCCAATTACCGGGCTGTTCTTTTCACGGTCACGGTGTCTTCGTTCAGATTCGCGTTTGACAATACGAACTGTCTTGATCTCTTGCTTTTCTAGCGGCAAAACAGCTGATGAGTCTTCTGTTGGTGACAATTGTTGAGGAACAGAGTAATTCTTAGTCATTTGCGAGTTAAAGTTATTCTTGTAAAAATCCTTTGCGTAAGGTGAACTTGAAGAGGAAGGAAGGGACGATGTGCTGTCCCACGCTTGATCATGCTCGCCATGATCTACAATGTGCATCGTGTCTAAGTCAGTCTCACGCCACACGGATCGCAGCTTCTTTTTGCCATCTGCATCCAACGCGTGAACCATTAGATTCGTGTTCGTTTTGTGAGCCTGAAACTCGGCCTGGGCATTTGACGACAGCGGCTTTACGCTTGCGATATTATTAGATCGATCGGTTAATTGGCGCACTTGCATACTGATTGCCTGTCGTTGTCGCTGAAGATCGCCGACCTGTCGCTGAACTTTCTGCAGATCGGCCTCCATCATTGCGCTGGTACCAATGGCGCACGGCAGGCTATCGCCAGCATTCGAACACTGCAGAGACGACCGCGTCTGCTTCGACATCTGAAGCTTTTGCTTCAGCACAAGCAGCTCCTGCTCCAATCGCGTGTTCCCAGCGACAGTCTCCTCCAGCTTCCTTGAATTCTCCGCAAGCATCAAGTGTACACGACTGAGTTCGTTCTCCAAGATTAATTCCTGTCGCTTAGCCTTCTCTATGAGCTCCGGGTCATTGAAGCAGTACATCATGCGGCTTCGAATCCCTTCCAATGCGCGCTCAATTTCCTCCTTATCATGCTGCAGATCCTGTAAAGTTCCTGAACCGTTTTGAATCAACTGATCCAATTCGTACAGCTGCTGTACTTTCTGATGCATTTGAATGTGATTGTAATCAATACGATTCCAGTCCCGGCGCTCTTCTTCAACGAGCTTCTTTTCCTGCACTTGTTGATTGAACTCTAAGCGATCGCGTGTAAGATACCCACTTCCATTCTGATCAGAGTATGGAGATCGGTACAAGGAGCCCAGTTTCACCATGTTATCGACAAGGTTCACCATTGGTTTACCTTTCTCGTATTGCTTTTCTAGCTCGAGTAAATGCTGTTTGATTTGCTCGAGTTTGTGTAGACTTTCCATACGTTTTGCACTATCCATTAAGTGCAACTGGGCCTATAAAACATACCCATAAAGTTAGCCTCATACTAGTAGCAGCAGTTTAAGATTAAATAAAGTTAAGTAATGTTGTTCAATAGTTTGCCATTAAGGTTATAAGCACCCCACCGATTTAGTCGCTTTGTTTTATGAGTGAAATCGTTGTTAGAGAAGATAGTATGTACTGAAAATTAAAGTACAGGCACCTGAATGTTGTCAATTTCATTATAGCGCACTTCAATTGCGTGGCAAATGTTGGTGCTTTGACGGCGCAACTGAATTAACAGTAATATCAGTTCTTCGTGCGTACGACCTAGTAAATCACCGGCGGATAATTTCACCTTACCATTTGGTACATTTATCTATGTAAATAAAACATACATAAGACATCACATTGAATACTGATATATCGTAACCGCAGTATTGCAGTTTTAAGTTAACCCAGTTAAAGTGATTGTAAATTTACCTTTCGGTTTTCATACTCGATTTGTTGTTGCTGTTGTTGTTGGGCATAAGCGTAGTTATCAATTTCATAATTGATTTGCCAACTGAAATAATTATCATGGGTATAAGCAATAGTTATTTCAATTAAAAGTAATGAATAACGTACTCATAATCCAAATTAGATGTTGATTTTGATTCGTTTATACGGTTGTTGCTCATTAAATGCTGACGGTTATTGTAACTCTGTCGTGGAAATGTATCGCGCATATTTAGGGAACCTGAAGCTAATAAAAACCACATTAATACTACATAGCTCGCATTTACAAGATGAACGGTGTAAATATACACAAGCAAGATTATACAAATATTTACAAGTTTAAAGTGTATACAATACCTAGAGACTGAACTTTGTACCTGCAACATGCACCTCTATCTGCGCGCTCGCATCTTCTCCCCCGAGTGCGTTACTGTTCCGTGTTGCAGCGCTTTGTGTATCCTCCGACGGCGCACTTGACATTAAATCCCACTGTCTCAGCTTCTCTCTGTCCAACGTAAACTGCTCCTCTTTATTCCTCGTACATTTGCTTTGGTTTTCTTCACTTTCACAATCGCCATCGTCATTGTCATCCGTCAACTTGGCGTACTTCGCCTGTACAGTTGTATTGTAAATATTGTCATTAACATAAACTACCCCCCGCGTTATGGTTCTTCGCGGTTTGCGCTGCTCAACACTCGTTGTGATGCTATCCAAGTCATCGAGGCTCTTCGTGTGCCTTTGACTGGCATTGCGCAGCCTTTCTCGCCAAATATCGTCTTCCTCCCAAAGATATGAACCCTCAGTGGTGGCCTCATCCAATCCTACAAGGACTCCCGCACCAGTATTTGTACTATCACTCAGAACATTATCCAACAATCCCTCCAAACTTTGACTTCGTCGTATCCCAACTTCGCCCAAGGGGGCGCAATCAAATTTATCATTTATTTTCGCAGGGTAAACGTTTCGCAGCTCGGGATTGTGCTCATGCTCATTTTTTACGCGCTTCAGAGAATCAGAATGATATACGTTCTTTTCATCAATCTGTCCAATTTTATCAGTGAAGTTTAAAAAGTCAACACTGGCCGATCGCGCTTCACTAGCAAACTTGAACTGGTCAAAGATATTTACATTCGTCATTAAATTATTGTTCCGTATTGGGTTGACTATGTGTGTGATGTCGCGTTTGCTTCCGTTGCTATTTCCGCGTTGATTGTTTAGCTTGAGACGTCCTGCAGAGTTCGAACCATATAATACATTAGCATTCAGTCCCAGATCTGAGTAATAGTAGGGTGCAGATGCAAGTTGTCTTGTTACGATCATATTTTCATAGTCGTGGCAGTTGCGATTATGTGCCTCAAGTAGATCAGCGTCAATTTCTTTGAGATACATGTTTATATCCACGGATTGATGTAAACTCTTGCGGAATTCATACTCTCGATCAATGTCTGAGTTCTGGGACAAACCGCAATTCAACATATCATCGGTTTGTGCACTGCATAAGGAGGTGCGTTCTGCATCCGGTTTCTTAGTCTCAACACACTGTCGATCATCAGAAAACTCATCTAACATAGGCGAGCGGGGTATCGGCGGCGGCGAAACAATCTCACTGTCTGAACTGTCTTGCTCTGGAATGGCGCCCTGTCCGGCGCCTAAATAGTAAGACGCAGGGCGGAAGCTGTCTGACAGACTAAAGCGCGGGTTGGACACGTACAATGAATCTAAATCCTTCGATGCTTCATCGTCAGCGTCTGAACCATCTGACTTAACCGTCGCTAAGATATCCGGCAGGTCATCTTTCGGTTGATCAATTTGTTTATTTTCCACAGCAGGCGTTTGGTTTTCAGTTTCTTTAAAAATGCTTGGCGGTTGCTGAAGTTCCATATACAACGGCTCAAGATTAATAAATTGCGTCGAATCTAAGACAGAAGTTGTAGTATTGCCAACGCTTTGGGTCATTTCCACATAAGAGTTCTCTTCAAGTTCAAGCTGAGTGTGGCTGTCAGACTCATGGTCACGATCATTTTGCTCGTGAACAGTGCGCGCAAAGTCAAATTTATTCTTTCGAGGGGTCATTGTCATGTAATTTTCTTCCAAATCGACTGAGTCATCCTCTTCGTCTGTGCGTTTCGTAACGATATCGGCTAAGATGCTTTTCAACAGTACTTGTTGCTCATTATTTACCACCGCCATTGCTTCAACCTCCACCTCCAAGTCGGCGGAGAGTTTCGGCAGCTCGCATGTGTCGCTTGCATTACAATTAGAGGGTGGCGGAGGTGCTGGTGCCGCATGTGGTAGTGTTATTTCAATTTGGGATGGTGGTGAAGAAGCATAAGGTGAGGGGGGTCGTGCACTGCTCGGACTGCTTGCTGCCTTTGCGTCGAGGGTCCGTCCTGCCTGCAGGAGTGTTTCTGAACCGAGCAGAAAAATGTACAGACATTATAGACAAACACAAATTGTTAGTGCGTCTCGTGTTGTGAATGTGTGCCCACGTGCCAAGTGTGCCGTCTCCCCTCACCACCCCACACCGGAAACAGGTGTCAATCGACTTGTTAGTAGTCTTGCAGAGAGAGAAAGAGACAGATCGAGCCGGAGTTTTTGTTTGTTATAGTTAGTAACACGCCAGCGTGTGCGCCTCAGGCAGGAAGGACCACTGAATTGTGAGACAAACAGTTCAACAGCACAGCTGCAAAGTATGTCGAACTACATCAAGCGCAGTGACAAGAAATCAAATATCTACAGAAATAGTAGAAGAGAATCGCAACGCAACCAGAGATGCCTACCTTCGTCATCCGATGAGTAGTTATGAGCGATCGTATTTGCGTCCATTTTCATCTTGTAGTAGTCCATCGATGAACCATGCCGTTTACCACTTTGATTCACCTTCCGATTGAGAGGACTCTGGAGCATTCGTTGCTTCCATTCAAGAAGGCGTTTCATAGACTCTTCGCGCTATTAAACAATCATCACTATTATCATGCACATAAAAAATATCACTTAAGATAAACAAAAGTACCTTGCGTTCACCCTCCTTGTTATTTCCCATTCTGGTACCCTGAAGACGCTGTTCAATATTCGCCAAACGCGCACTCGCCGATCGTGTGAAAGGATCGTAATCGTTATTGGTATCCGCCATATGCATTCGGCTTAGCCGCTCTTCGTTAGCGCATAAATCCGCATCCAACTCATGCGAAATGGAACCTTCGCTCAAGACACTACGACATCTCTGCGGCTCCTGACTGCGTGGAGCAGAATAATGCGAATGTTGGCTCGTGTTACTATTGCGTACAGCCGAGCTGTATCTTTCCGGGTATCGTGAGAGATACTGAGCGGTCTTGCGCATTTTTTCGGCGTATCTTTCCTCAGAGTAGAAATAATTATCGCTGGTTCGATTCAGGTCCAAACTGGACTTGGGTCGCGCCGGCTGCGCGTTTCGTTGCGCAGCTTCAAACTCAAGAAAATCAGCGCTATGCGGTCGTGGGACTGTATTCGGAGACTTTCTAAGGTTAAGATCGAGAGTCAAATCTTTCGGATATACGCGTTGAATGGGAGTCGCAACTGCAATGGATTTGTTATAAGCGAGTGGACTCATTGGGCGCTTGTACATGAACTGGGAGTCCTCCCGAAATGGATTTCCCTTATTCGACGAGCGACCATATGTGTCAGGCGTTCGACGTTCTGTGTGATTGTGTGTGCCGTACTCGTTCGAGTATGAAATATCATGGAAAGTCGTATCGTAGATGTGGTTGTTGATACCATCTGAAGGTGGTTGCAAAGTGACGTATTTTGGTTCCGGACTTGGTGGTGAATAGCTGGGTGAATAGATAGGCGAGTATCCCGTTGGCGAGTAAGCCGAATGTGACACTGGGTCATTCAACCGACGCGGTTTCGGAGGCGCGTTTGCATACAAGGGTTGCGGGTAATGGTTAGAAATGTCGTCGGTCCGAGGCGAGTATGGCCGTAAAGGCTGCAGTGGCAACTGCAAGGGCTTCGTTGGACCAGGCGTTGAAGTCTGATACTGATACCGCTGTAGACTTTGACTTTCACTCTGAGCTTGTCCTTGCGAGTATTCGTCCGTTGACGACATCGTCATATTCAATGCTTGCACACCCTGCAGTTCCCTGTAAATCAAAGCCAATATCAATATGCAACCTGCGCAAATTCCCAGCAAGATTACATACGTATTATCAGTGCACTGCAACGTGCATGCAAGATTAAGAACGCGCACCCATTGCATCATCGACTCATGCGTGTCGGCGGCGAGGACGTACGTGCGCATATTGGCATGCTCGCACTTGAAAGCATACTTCCGACTCACTCTGTCGTTGGGCCCACAGAGCGAGACCTTGTAAGATGGCAAGAGAATTGAGCCGAGAAGCTTCTCCTCTTCCATGCCTGTCAAGCAAGATCATATCGAGTTACAATTAGTACACATGTTGCAACATTCCGCACGAATTATACCTTTGTAATAGAAGAGGATATATTCACAGAGCACAAACCAGCGCTTCTTCCACAGCATCAGCCCATCGGAGCCTTGCTTGTGCAGCCAACCCTGTAGCGTTACCGCAGCGTTCGTCGGCCGTTTCGCGGACGGCGACCGCAACTGCGTTGGAGTTGAAGAGAGTTTCTTACGTTCCGAATCGCTGAGCTTACTGTGCACGGGCGTAGTAGCCGACGAAGAAGACGACGACATCGACATTTTAGCTGGAGTAGCCGTAGCTGTGAGGGGCACAGTGGCAGTAGTGCTCGTCGAAGAACTATTGTTAGGCGTCCATTCTTGCGTGCTGCCATAGATCTGCTGCTGCATCTGCTGGTTGTGCTGATGGTACTGCTGCTGCAGTTGCAGTTGCTGACTTTGATTGTTTTGTACATATTGGTTGTTGTAATGAAGATGCAGCGGATTCATATGAATATTGGGCTTCTGTACATTGTACGGCTGATATTGGACCTCTTGGAAGATGGTGGCGGATGGCGGGTGCTGATAGAAGTCTCGTTGCTGGTGCTGATGGCCATGTTGATGTTGATGGTGGTTGTGGTTGTTCGGTGGAATGTAGCGAATGTACTGAGGGGTTTCATGCTGGTACTGTATGGTGGTTGGCCCTGGCGTCACAATCGACGCTTTCTTGTTTTCCATCGCGGTTGGGTCCAACCTTAAAACGATAGGAATGGTTAACAAAAGTGTCAAACAAAAGCGAAACAAATATAGGTTAGCAATAAATACCATTCCCACAAGTTGTATAAGCAAGAAGAAAACATTTTCACTGGTTATTTAATCGCGCTACCAACGAGTGTGTTATTGTGGATTACTACAAAAGAGCTGTGAGATCTGCGAATCCTGATGAGAGTGATGAGATTTCGTCACGACATTGACGTAGGTCATTTGTGGTGCGAAGATTTACGCGCTTCATGTTCTTCTCTCTGTTAATTTCCAGCGAGTTATCACACGTTCGTTGAGCAATGATATGAATACACTACTCTACTATTATAGCTAGCACATTGTTTTCTAACGACCGAAGCGCGTCGTGATAAAATGGCTCATGTTTGTTGTGCCATTGTGTCTGTTGTGCTGTCTTTGGGTCAGCGACGGCCTTGCACGCCCTCGCGCCGGTACTTCCGAGGTGATAGCGCCGGCGCTCTCTCGTCCTACGAAGGGCTATTAAACCTGCACCTGCGTACATCTGCAGACCGTATTGGGGTGACCAATAACGGTGCATTGTATGTTTGTTCAATTCGTTCGAAATCGACTTGTTAAAATGATTAGTAATGCATGAAATGTGCGAAAATACCAGAAATAGACGTGACTTTACTTTAAAAAGCGCGTTTTTCGCTGACAGCCGAACTTGAACTAGTTTTCGAGTAATTTTAGCATGCAAGACCCAGTGCGCCTTGAATTATTTCAAATACGCGATATAAATAGACATTTCTATGGAGTTGAGTAAGTTGGTTGCAATTTCAATTGCCAATATCTTATCAGAGCCATTAATAAACACTTATCGAACGTAATTAAATTGCCAGTACTTGAAGAGCCAAAAACAAATGAATGCAATTACCTGAATCTCAGTGTAGATCACTTCATCTTGCCCGCCGTTACATTCCACGCACTATTGTGCTGCGTTCAAGTGGAAATGCATGCGTTGCAGCCTCCAGTGCCACACACTCGCTGCGCTCAGCTCACTCGATGACCTGTTGATTGAAACTCTCAATGGGTGACCCGCTCAAGATGCAATTTTAATGCCTATGGTTGTATTCTTGCTACGGCAACA
>NBZA01002993.1:0-41788 GCA_003054995.1 Aleochara bilineata
CTTCTCTTCGGAAAAGCCTATTCCGCACGGAATGCGTGTACGTGGATGGGCCCCTTTTCTTCTACGCCGCGCTGCGAACTGCAATGGAGTGCAGTCGAGTGGAGTATGCAGTTTTATTATTCAATTTTTCATTCTTCAGCCAAGCTGTGAACTGCATCGCTTTGCTTTGGGTGTTTGGCTCAATGCCAAAATTCTTTTCACGAATAACCTGCGCCGAACTGAGAACAAACGTACGTACAAGGAATGAATGCCACGAACGCTTGTCACCTTCTTTCTATGCTGGGCTTGTCCGAGCAGATAATACTTTAGTGCACGTGAGTAAGGACAAAGCGTGAACGATTTTCTGATTTATTAATTCGATCAAGAGCACTTTTACTCTCACTCCCTGAGCTGAGCTCTGTATGGACATTTGTTTGTTCAGTTTGGCTCAGTTGCTTAATGTAGCTAAATGTGACTAATGCACATTATGCAGGCAGGCGCTGTCATTGCTGCAAGTTATTTGTGTGTTAATTAAGGCACGTTTCGGTCGTGAGTTGGTGTGACCGACCGATCGGCGTGCGCGATTTTTTCGATATTTATTGACCTAATAGATCGATAGTTGGCGAATCGAAAGGGATTAGAACGGCGCACACACACGACGCAAATGTTTCACAATTAGCAAATAGAACCATTAATTATTTGTATAAATTAATTCAAGAAATATTTACTTATTAACATTTTCTTGAGGTGAACTGTCATGACCTCTTCTGACGGAATGCATTAACACATATCCTTCTAAGAAACAACCTATATACACACTGCCAACACTGAGTACGTGTTGTTCCTTATCTTATACCAAGTGTTCGACTTTTTCCACTTCTCCGTGGTTTGTTTTACTTGTTGTATTAATAATTCTTGATAAAGAGGAAGAAAAGTTCCGTTGATCAGGTTAAAGACGAGCTAGAAAGCCATACTTTGAGAAAATATCCGGTTGATGCACAAGGTATATTAATAGAAAAGTCTAAGACGGTAGTGGATGTGCACGGTACGTACACGTAAGTTAAGAGTTTGCTCAGGCCAAAGCCAATGCTGACATAAGGCGAGACGCGAATGCGTGCTGAATACGAATCTCTTGTATTTCGCCAAAGTAGTCTCTGCGCGCGTGCACATTGGATTCTTCTAAGGAGCGCGAAATTCGCGAGTGTCATCATCGACAGCAGCGACCTGGCTTGGCTGCATGTTCACACAACCGGGCACATTTTGCCATGTCTTCAAGGCTTCAAATCCTCCGTTTATGCCAACGCACGAATACAACGTGTTCTAGCTCTACCTGATCGCTGATCGATGCGATCGATTTTGAAGAATTGCGGAAACGTTACCTTGCATTGCATCGTGTCGTTCGACCTGACAGACAATACACATTCCAACTGACTTTGTAGTAGTAGATCAATACGTCCATTTTTATTGATAAAACTCAATAAACTCACCTGAAACAAGAGGAAATCAAAAATTACTTTCACTTTTATACGCATACCTCGTCACATTAGCATTTTGCATACAAATTAGCCTCACGTACACGAATATGTGTGTAAATGGATTGAAATCATTGATTATGTAAACACTTCAATTTCAATGCAGTCGTCCTTAAACTTGACATCGTGACACGGAAAATAGGAACAAAAACAAAAGTAAATTTTGCACGTGAAGTGGATTTTGTAACATTTTCTTCATTTTCTTGCAAGATGTAAACTATTAGATACATCGAGTGAATTAATTATTCCCTCAGACATCTTGCATATGTTTGGTATTAATTACATGTTAGATGCGGTGAAAACGCGCAATTAGTAATTAATGTATGCTAATGTAATACAATTATAACGCCAGCCAGTTGAAGATACATACTTATGTGGAGTTTGCTTCAAATTGAATTCCTTTTTTATCATGTGAATCGCATATGAACTCCATAAACTCATATCTATTGTTTGCTTAATGAGTGTACAAAGTGTGTACTGTTTTCAGCCCGCTTGTTCTTAGCTACAGGTTAAGAAACTTTTTAATTCAATTCCTGCCAGGAAGTGACTACGAATTTAGCTCGCAATTAAGAGCCATTCAACTTAACAAATAATAAATCAAAGTTGCGCTTGCGCGCTTTCATGGATCATTTCTTTACGTAGAATTCATTAAAATTTATAATTTACGTTGATTTACTTTACTTCACGTTGATAGCGAATGAATTACACAACATTTTTCTATAAATAATTTAAATTCATCTTATTAGGTCACATAGTTTCCATGTAATCGTCCGTAAAATGTTATTAAATGTTAGGAAAGTTGCATACATAACAAGGCATTTGAAAAATTTCCACTGGGAATAAGTTTTAAAGAGTTTTATAGCGAAGTCAGGCTTCGGTTTTAGCGAAATAGCAGTGCAGCTTTTGGTCTTTGGAAGAACTAGATGAGGTCGATCATTATGACGCCGATGGCAGGTTAAAGAACTATAAACTAAGCAAGCCATTGAAGGATCAAACGAACGAAACAAGCGCCAGAACACCGTTCGAAGACGGCGATAACGAGCGTGATCTCAAGCGCTAACCCAAGCGCAATCGCTGCGATGAATCAACATTGAATTAAGGCAATGTCTCCTCATAATTATATGCCTTCCTATTAGCTACCTATTAGTTGCTGAGCCTGCGACTGCATCTGTGATGTCGCAATGACACTCTTCAATTTGTTTAACAAACTGAAGACCGTGTTTCTCACTAATTGAATCTCGTATGTTGCTTAAATTACAAAAGCCACTCGAATATAATAAATTTTTATTAATATTGACAACGAGCATGAAATTAAATACTGAATGAACCAATGAATGAATGCGTTTAATGTAATAAGGCAAACAAGATGCCGTAATAGCCATTATTATTATTAAAATCAACACAAAGCAACATTGAACGAACTAAGCGACCAACTATGTAGGTACTACTCTATAGAAATTTGTATGTAAATATAACAAGACTGGCGAAACAACACCGACTTCTGCTGCTTCCATCCGTGGATTTATTCACGGAGAGTGCAGCGTTTAACAATCTGCGGGCGCGCTTTGTAATCGGACTAACAATATATGAAATAATACGTGAAATGCTTACGTGCAGGCTGAACTGGCAACTTGCTCAGCTGGTTATATGTACTCGTACGATTGAACGAAGGAACTGCAATGGCACTTGACCAGCAAGTACATAAAAAATGAAAAAGTTAACAAACTCTTACTTTCAAGTGCTATTGTCAAGGTAAAAGGTAAACGAACCTTCGTTCATCCGCTTTACGCGCACCTCGCTCACGATTGACAGACCGGACTTGCAGAAAAAATCGATTTGATCAATCAATCGAATCAAATCAAATCAATGAACAAAGAGGCAATATTTAAACGTAGATACATAGCGACAGAACCTAAAGTGAAGAAACTTTGAATTTATTCTCCGAATTGCGTAATTATGTATGTAAATATCACTTGTGCTTGCGTATGCGATTGCACGTTGTCTTTGAATGAAAGGATGTTTGTTTTATTATTAGATTGGCCTTCCTGTCTGCCTGCCGATCATCCCAAGAAATATGATATAACGTGGCTGATCTTGGGTCGCGTCGCTTCGTTCGTTCATTCGTTTCACTGCAATCACTACAGAGAAGAGATAAATCAAAAATAATAAATAAAATCAACATTGACGCAATGCATCCTAACGTATGTATGCACTCGAAGTCTTGCAGTGAACCAACGCGCAGCGACGCGAACAATGCTCCTCGTTGTTTCGTCCGATTGCAATTCGTATTCGTGTCTAACATGCATTCATTTCGTTGTATTGCACTCATCCGCTTTCCGCCTCATAGCTAGCGAGTAATTATTATTGATTTGAACTGTCTCATAATGCCATAACATTTCTCCGACTTACGCTGCTCGTCGGATGCCCATCTGTTTGGATGATTTTTCCACGTCAAACTCCAACTGTTTGATTTCAGTTGGAGATATGTATGTTATCTGCGCGGCAGTAGAAGAAATAGCAAACTCTGAGGAAATTAGCATACAATGCATGTTAGACTGAAATCGTGTGCAACGGCAGTGATTCACCCCGCGAACAGTTCGTGTTGTGCATTCTAACCCTTTGTCTGTCTGAAGAAGAAGAAGAAACGGGAAACGAATCCTCACGTTTCCATCATTTTTTAACCGGCGCGCAGGAAACGAAAAATAAACAAACTGTAAATCTCCAGCTCGCGTATCTTGTCTCGCGATCGATGATTTACCGGCTGATGACTAGAGAACATCTGAAAGTAAAATAATATAAAGGCCGCGCCGCGGAAAAGCCGAAAATTTTAATCCCAGATTTACGATCGCAGATGGCGCAATGGATTTAAAATAAATTTGCAATAAAGCAGTCAGCAGCTTTGTGGATAATTATTCAGCATGCTGGTTGGTTGCCTGGCTTGCAGCATTCTGGAGATTTTTTCACACTTTTCGGTCGATCGCCAATGAATTACAACGCACTGCACTCACTGGCTAGGCAAAGCTTGAGTATTGAAATAACTGTAAATGCGTTTAACACTCCAACGCTATTTTATTATTATCGAGAAGAACGCGTTGTTATTCATATGGAACTATGCGTTTATGCATTTTCTTGTGCATGCACCGTCGTCCTGACAGAGAAACTGCGTGTCATTAGCATAACTTAAATTATTAATATGTACTCATAGTAAGTTGTGGAAAATAACGTGGAAAATATTATTTTTTCCGTTCTTCTTCACTCTTCGTGTTGGTTTGAAGGTCTTCTTCCTCCGGAATTATGAACACATCCGGTTTCGTGCGTCTTTTTCTTGAATGACTTCTTCTGCCCAGGTATGCAGAAGTATTATGAATAACAATAGAGATGAAACGAAACGCAAAGAAAAATAGCACTTGCCTTGACGTGAGTGAGAACTGAAGACAATCACGAAGGAATGAAGGAACCGTTTGCTTAAAATGCGATGCACGTACACGTACTACAGTACGCGTACCTTTGCGGGAATAAAAGTGCCAGCCTTGAGAAAAAATCACCATACAATAAAATGTCACAATGAGTTAAAAGTTTAATTTTCTATGTAAATGCATTTGCATGCACATTTAGGTCCTGTTATTCATTACACCAGTGTTAGGAATTATTCTAGAAATATTCCCGTGCTTGCGCTTGAGCTTGCGTTAGGTCCATAGACTGAGTTGCTTAAAGCTTGATGGTTCGAAGTCGTTAAACGTGTGTTTCGTCAATGGCAGGTACAAGTTTCGCATAGTTATAACAAATGCTTAAATATGTTACGCATTCTTTGCATGTTTTGCGCATCTTTGACCTTCGACAGTGCATTTCATTTAAATGCAAACGGCGTCTTTAAAAACGAGTAAAATTACATCGAAAAATCTAAGAAGATTCAGTTTGTTATGCATTTAAACGACCCCTTTTTGCATATTTCATTGCCAATTTTAAATTTTATTTTGTTGCAAAAAAGTGACTTTAATTCGTGCTCATCAGGCTTTTGTTGTTCAGAGAAAAGAGTTATTTTTAGAAGAGATATAAATCACTTTACTCAAAGGACACAGCAGACCACCGAATAGTTTTGTCCGTTTGTCCTTTGTTCATTTTTTAAACACACCATTGTTCTATGTAAAGTCCTTATTGTCCTGCCCTTTATTGTCACTTCACTCACTTTGAAGAAATTTCTAGAAATACAATTGACCCTCGAACTCACATCCTCTAGACATAGTTAATTGATTTTTAAACGCGCAGAATATTAATTGTATAGAAGAATGTATATTAGGGTCAGATAAATGTGCCCATTTGATGAATGCAACGCCTTGCAAATCGCCTGATTCAATGCGTACGTTATGATGCATGCTCGACTTGCAGCCTGCGCTCGCGCTTGCATTTGCATTTTCAATCATCAAGCACCGGTATAAAGAAGACGGCACTCGACTCGACTCACTCGCCTCGTTTTACAGCCTATTTTGCTATCTATTATTATTATTTATACGCGATACATGGACGTAATGCGCTTTCGCATGATAGGCCGGTGCATCCAACAGCCATTCGGGCAGCGTGCAATCGTCGACGAAATTGCGCACCTTGCTAACCTAGAAAAGTGCTTTGCTCGCTCTTTGCCTATCGGCGCTTTTGCAAATAACCGTATTATCACTGAACCGCGCCACGCCGCGGCTTATTTTATCAATAACCAGCCACTTAACGAGTATTATAACCATATTTCACTCACAATTAGGCATAACTGTACTGGGGAAAAATATCTCAGATATTCTAAAAATTTACGCCTTTTTTCCTCTTCTTTCTTGTCTTCTTGTAACATAAACCTCCTGACTTATATTTGACTTAAACGAGCGGAGTGTAATTATTCATACGCGTTTTGATGCTTGTATGCAGGAGCAATTAAGAATGTAATTGTGGTTCTATCAGTGTAAAAGAAGCGCAAGCGCCTCTGAGGCCAGGATCTATCTCGGTTTAGGTTTTTCTTTTGCTTACACTACGCTGCCGATAAAACAACGGCGCAACAGACACCGTAATGAACTCTGTTTACTCACAGTGTACAGCGAAGCGACGTCATGTTAAACCTGCCTCTGCCGCTGCTGCTGTCGGTGTGCTGGCAGAATAAGAAGAAGAAGACAACTAAACGAAATTTAATTACCTACATGATGCATGATCCTCGTGTGCATTTGCGGCGCAAGGCTGGCTGGAATAGATGATTACTTTGTCTACGTTTCAGCCTGTCTATCCTACCCATCCTTCCTTCCTTGCATTCGCAAAACGCACGACGTACATATGTATGCACATGCAGGAAGGCGTTGCAATTGACGTTATTGTTTGTTAACGCGAATGCCGTAGTGCGCTGCAGTGCAGTAGATGCTTAATTTGCATTTAACGCGGTTATTTTATGCTGCAGATGGCGATGGAGATGTCTATTATATTCATTCATACACTGGAGTGATAAAATTACCTTGAAATACTGTCTGCAAACTGGTAGTTGGGCTTCAATTAGGAGAATTAAATTTATTGAGTTGTAAATTTACTTTAAAAATCAATTAATTTCCCCCTGAATTTGCATTTATTCAAATGGAATTTATTTATTCACAAGTAGCGAGTTCGTACGGGTGATAAACATACTGGAATGTACATGAAATTGACACGTTACAAGAGTTATTAGCGTGAAATAATGATAACACTTTCTAGCGATGTATGAACGAACTGAGGATAACCCAGTGGAAAGTTAAATTGACGGTGAATTTTGACTGTGAAATGCAGTTACACCGAAAAAATTACGACTTGGTCTACAAATGTCACCAACGCCACATGCTGAACACGAATTTATTATGACATTTGAATGCATACGCTCAGCACAACTAAACTAGCAGAAACACAGTTAATAATGAAGAAGGTTTACTTACAATCAGTGTGCCAGTGCCAGTACCAAGGCCTAGGAAAAAATTCACGGCTTGCGATAGGAAACCAAAGCATGCGATAAATTCCCCTATTCTGTGCTATGCAAATGCAACACGTAAAACAGTTGCTTGCCTGGTAATTCGAAATCGGAATTCAGAATTCGGATTTCGTTCACGGTGCAGGGCAAGGCAAAGCAAAGCAAGAGTGAAGAAAAAACACTTTAAAAATAATTCATACACGTCAAGGTTTGACGTGGAGCGCGCATCATTCATCAAAACTGTGACATAAATAAATCATAATCACAATGAAGATATTTAGGTCAGTTGCATAATGGCACATGATATATTTCGCGACATCTCTATAGCAATGCTTGGTATAATTGGATTTATCTCTATTATACAGGTCTGTGAAACTATAGAAACACCAGTATATTAAAATGCAATTTGTACGGACACTTATGACAAGTTGCCTATATTTCTATTATCTCTACATATTTAAGTTGCAAGAGTTGAGCGTATAGTACTCGCGTGTATCTCCCCATCTTGAGTGCTTGCACGTATGAGTCAACTTGGATTTATGCAAATTTCATTACAATTTCACAAATATGCAAATATCTCTTGACCTATGCAAGATAGCAATTCAGCTTTGACATTATTCGATTTTAAATGACATTTTACACAAAATGAGTGGTTAAACCATCAACTTTCCGTAAATGTAAGCGGAGTTATGAATTATTGGATGTATTCTATTTTTGGTAGAAAAAGTATGCGTTTGTTTAATGTCAAATATCTCTTAAACCGCAAAAGATAGAATTTTAGCTTAAAGCTCATTGGATTCCGAATTAAATTCTACACGAGATAAGTGGTTAAACCAACAATTTACCTTACTTCTAAGCAGAGTTATTGAAGTGTGAAATTTTCAAATTTTTTATAAAATTTCCACATATACCTGGAACCAATGTGGCCCGCATAGAAAAAAAGGAAAAAAGTAAGAAACTGCAATAATAGTTATACCTACATAACTAGTTAAATTGTGGTGTTGTATAACAAGTAGAATTATTGAAAAATGATGATTGCTTAAAATTAGCACCTGTTAAGTTATGTGATTGCAATCTGGAGAATGAATGCATCTGCTTGACTGACGGTTAGCCTTCTTTCCTGGCCGTTAACTTAAGGTTGACTTCTTCTTATGCAAGATTATTGCACTTTAATTATTTTACTTAATTGCCCAAAGATAATTTTTAAAAAGCAGCTCTGTCCGTCTGTTTTCTACTTACTGCCGGTTAGTGCATGTCCAAGGGACATAAAGTAACTGCTTAAATACTTGAAGACGTATGTACGTGCTAAAAATCAGGTTTGTATTAACCTCAAGTGATCTGTCGAGCATGAAATCTACGCATTCCCTTATTATGCGTCGCCTCGTCGCAAAGCAATTGAATTTGCATCAAATCCATTTGATGCTTCGAATTTTGCTGTTACATTGTAGCCTTGTACACGTGAAGAGACAAGCTAGCAAATAAGAGTACCAAACTCTTATTGTCACAGGACGATATGGTATTGCTTCAGCAATTCAAGTGCACTCATCTAGTATTTAGCATACCTGAAACTTTTATTTTTGTTCATTCCTCAACTGTCTTGTTTTGTCGTTTTTATTATCGCGGTGACTGTTGATTTTATATCGTTTATTGACATTAAATATCCACATAAATAACCCACACTGCTGGACGAAAGAGAAACAAGTACAATAAAGAATTGCATCGTGAGAAATTGAATTTTCACTCATTGTGTGATTGTTGTGCAAGTAGGTTCGCCTTTGATAAGAAAAAGTAAGTAAGTGAGTAAGTAAGTTCAGTCCAGTCAGTGTATTATATTCATCTTATCGGTAGCGCGCGAACACTTAACCCGCACCTCAGCTAATGGACGTCAATCGCATGAATCGGGCTTCCTGGGATCGGTGCGGTGGTGGCTGGCTCACTGGCGCATTGTTTGTTTGTTGTTTGTGCCATTGAGAGCATGCATGCACCTGAGGAGTGTTGGTTGGTTGGTTGGTTCTTTGTCCATCGGCGATGCACTATTACAGCGCACAGTCAGCCAGGCTGCAGTCGCGTCGCGTTGCATTGCGCCGCGTGAAGGAGATCGGTAAGGCACATCGAAGAAAATAATAAAATACGAGACGATGGGAGGCCACCCAGAAGTTATATAACTGCCTGGCCGTTTGTAAATTTAGCACTGTCCCATGTATGCCTAGTCGGCATACAGTCCCATGTGTAGATATTCTGGCGTTTGACAACTTGTTGCAGATTAGTCGCAACAATTCGCGGTATAGTATACTGTACTATATGTACGATGCTATGGTATCGTATCGCCACAATAATGCAACACTCGTACTTTCGTCTGAGCACGCAGATAGGAATTTAATAATAGTCGAGTGTAATCGTTCAATGAATTTAAATCTACGACCGTGGAAACGGCGCATGGAGGAAGAATCAAAGCAAAGAACGAAGGAAAGACAAACAAAGCAAAGAACGAAGGAAAGACAAACAAAGCAAAAGTAGAAACAGTCCTGGTTCATGCAAATAAATAGAAAACTATAAAAGTTTATCGTTTATCGCACGTAAATTAAACTTTGATGCGTTTTTAAATGCAATTGCCGTTCCATTAAACCTATCAGATATTCCTATTCGTATTCGCGTTTGTTGTTGTAAGCGCAAAAAAAGGTAAAGTTCTCTGCTCAGTGCTCAGTACTAGTGATGTAACGAATATTCGCATTCGCATTCGCGAATATTCGCATATTTTTCAATATTCGCATTCGCATTCGCATTCGCAAAAATTATGCTAATACTTAGCGAATGTTTTTAATAATCAAAAAGGAAAATTATTAAACTTTAAATATCTAATGTATTAATGTCTTTAAGACTGCGCAAATGTTTCCAACGCCTTAAGTTGGGGTGCCTTTGGGGTGCGTACCGCAATTTCTAGAAGGTTGCAGAAACGCGCATTATCTTGGTGCGCAATATTGCCGAACACATGTTTTTATGCCACTTTGTCCCTTAAATATCATATTCGCATTCGCATTCGCATTCGCGAATGTTGAAGATGAATATTCGCATTCGCATTCGCATTCGCGAATGTGAAAAATCCAACATTCGTTACATCACTACTCAGTACGAATGAGTTAGTTGGCTATGGGCCCCTTGCAATTAATGGAATAAAATGGAATTACGGCTCACTCCAAACAGCTGTTCACTCCTATATTAACAGTTTGCGTTAGTTAACTGTGTTTGCTCTAAGTGGCCCTCAACTACAGCTTCAACTTCAGCTTCATTGCCATTGCCAATGCGCACTTCACCGCACCGGTCATGTCTCACATAACTTTTGCACGACTTTTTCAAAGAGTCTGACCATCTGCCCTTGCAATGGCAATTGCAATAGCAATTTACACGCTTGGCGTTCCTCTATCAGGAAGGAAATCTATTCAAAACAAGCCCGGAAAATCCAAGCTAGTGAAGGGGGGAATATGCCGTTTTATCCTTGCATATGTTGGAGATTTCGTATTGAGATTTCATTTTTGCCAAATGACTAAATCAGCAAATTGCCTTAAACGTCCGTCAGCACAATTAATCATTGATTCATTAACTAATTGGGTACACGTTTGGCAATTATGAATTAATGATACGACTTTCAATCAATTTTTGGAGCTCAGGTGATGTGATGTGATATGAGTTGCCAATCAAGGCACGCGATGACCAAAGATGAAGAAGAGGAATGAATTGGTCTTTGCGCCTCCAGGCGGCGAACAATTGATGACAGACAACCGACAATCCGTTCGGCCGTCCGTCAGACGAATTTTACTTTTTTCGCTTTACTTGGACATGATGAATTTCGCGAGCAAAACTGTCGCTGACCTTAATTTTGATTGATGGAAGTGGATCTCATTCTGCACGAATATTTCATTCACAAACGCTTCAGTTGGTTTGCGCTTGGCTTGCGGCCAGTGGATATGTAGACACGACAAGACAAGACAAGACAAGAAGGCAGTAAGCGAGCAGGCAATGTGCTGGAATCTCTCACGAAATTTACTTCCATTTTCATTAACCTACAAGTTTAATTTTTCACTGCCGATGGATGGTTTTGGTTACGCTCTTGTCATAAATAAATCCTTCTTTCATATGTACTGAAGAAGAAACTTTGCAAGAAGCTTAAGTAAGCACAATGAGCAAACAGTCAATGAGTATTAAGTGGACTTGAATGCGTGCAGAAATAAAAAGTTTAATGGTTTTCTTCCTTTTGATATTAAACTTTCTTAGTTTGTTTTTTCAAGTTTAATATTTTGTTCACACTTTTTTAATTTGATATTTTTATTTCATTTTTATTAGTTTTTTTGCTCTTCTATTTGCAAACTTTAATAGTTCTTAAAATGCTATAAAATTATCGCATTCGCAATCACGAATTAGCAAAAAAATTTATTGATTACGTACTTCGTCGTTAATTAACGACTCGTAAAATTAACGCAATTTAAAATAAATTCGCGCTTAAGAAATCGTAAATAACTCTTCTTACCTATATAGCATGTTGGCATAGATATCATAAACCATAAAGATGTGCACTTAAAATTAAAATCAAAACTAAACTTGCACACAACACTCAATACAATTCAAGTGTGAATCTCTTGATAAGTTTTAAGAAATCCTCATTCACTCCACATTTTAAAAATAATCCCCAATGTTTAGTCCACTCATCAATCGATCGGTAGATGGTCAAACAATTAGCAACTTGACGTTGAAGTTGAACTCGCGTCTTAAGACTTCTTGTCTGCGGCTCGCGACCGTCACACTTGAGGCGCGATTCGACAATAATAGCGGCGCACTCGCGACACCAAACTCTGAGCAAGCAAGGAAGCAGTCCTGCAGTCAGCCGGACGGACTCTTGGAAAGTGTGCGTATATCAGTCGTCGTCGTCGTAGACGAGAGTGAGGCCTTCCACTACCGCGGCGGCCAGTGCATCGCATCAGCTAAGCAGTGGCTGGCAGTTCGGTGTTTGTGTGGTGAATGCACTCTGGGAGTTCGGCGCGACGTCGATGACGGTGCGCCGGCGATCGTCTCTCCCCCACACGACAAAACAACAAACATGCATTTCATTTCATTTCGGTGCTGGCTGGGTACACGGTGCATCTGCCTCTACCTCAGCCGCTGCCGCGAGATGCGGTCGAGATGAAATGCGCCCGGTTTTTCGTGGGACCCTAAATCACGCACCTAGTCTTCGTTTTTTCACTTCATTCAGCTTATCTGAACACAACTATATACAACTTGCGCCTGAGCTTGCTTGTTCAGTGGCCTTCCTCTTGCATGGGACTCAGGTACCACCCCGACGTTTAACGCTGAATTCAACCGAATTGCCTCCTTTTCAAAAGTTGGCACTTGTTAAAAGCTTTTAATTGTGCTTTAAATTTAAAACGTTTCTTTGCTCGCTTCTCAACGTTGAAACTCAAGCTGAAGCACAGGAAATAGCCATATTGTTTCAATTGCCCCATTAAACCGAGTGTTTCATTCATAATCATACCGAACGTCTACATATGTATAAATATCCATTCAGTGCACGCACGCACAATACCGGCGAGTATGTCATTTGTAATAAAAGTACCCACAAATATAAGACGAGGATGTATGTCTGGGAGCAGGAAGTCGGTCGTAAAAACAACGACGGCTGTTGCATTCTCGAGCGACGAGTGCCGCCAGGATAATGGAATTATTGTGGTAAATGCCAATAATTAATTTTACGTCCGTCTTGCCGTAAGAATTTGGCTTACAAACCTGCTTTTCGCACATTTCTATCAACAATTCTGCAATTAAATCTGCCGATGCGATGGATTATTGGCGATGATCAAACAGTGCGTGCATTATTCAACGCACGTCGCGCGATTGTGAGAAGAAAAAGGGCCTACAATGGTGTTCGCTGTATGCTGTACGGACACGTTTTATTGATGATTCAAGACGTAATAACTTTGTTTGCCAGTGCATCGCGAAACGGCGATGCGTTTGCTGCATTCGAATGAATTCAATTGGCACTTATGTTGTTTTGTTTTTCTTGCGAGTACAAAGCAAATGAGATTAACACTGATTGATTTAATTGTGTCCAACTAATATCAATTTGAATTGATTTTTTCTTCGTGCAGTGCAGTGCCAGTGCAGCGTTAGAATTGCATCACTTGATGCCTGAATGTGGGTCAAGAAGATGATGAAAAATTATTGTTTAATTTTAATTTTATTAGTTGACAACGTCACACTTTCTTCCAGTCATTTCTTGCTTTGGTGCATAATTTAGATTTTAATTAGGTATTGGTCATTTAAATTTAAATTTAAGACTGCAGCCAATTATTTTCACACATATTGGTGACTTTTTTTCTGAAGAAAAAGCGTAAATTAAGGAAGGATTCTAAGAAAAATCTCAGACAAACTGCTTGGAGGAAGTGTTTTATGATGTGCTCGCTCGTATTTGCTCATTTAATTCTACATATTTATTGTATTTGCGTGGCTCAGGTCAGAGCTTTTAATTTATTTATAGACCCGCAGCGGAATAGTAACAACAACAGTACAGAATTGAACTGAACAGAATACTACACAACAACCAACAGCGTATTACAACATTACGAAATATTGGAATTGTTATTCTATGCTGATATATAAATGATTGGCAGTAAAACACACCTTTAACCGGGATAATTTATACCCGGAGAGAACGAATCAGCCTCTTTGCGTCCTTTTTCCAGCCAGCAACTGCGACTTTGACTGTGTTTGTGATCGAATGCATATTCATATCAGTTATTCATATCATCATTAAGCGACTGCAACTTTATGAGGCATCTATTAGAAAAACGCGTGTCGTTATTGATCTAGTTACTTACCCATAACACTAAATTTTATGATAATATTATACATATTTTTAAAGTTAAATTAACAATGACCTACTAAAAAGTATTTAAAAATTGACCGAATTTCTCACGAGTTGTATTCATCTTATTTATTATTCGTCTTCTTCGTATTCTTATTTGGTTGCATTTAAAGAAACGTATGCATAAAAGGATTCCAGGCTGGCTTAAAATATTGTACACACGAGCACATAACAATAGAAATCAGACCGAATATTTTCACTTTCATCATTAATCACAATTAAATATTGTTGAGTTAATCACATGCTCATCCTGTGACTCACAATCAGTCAAAGAGTCAGTCAAAGCCAATGAATTGATGCACTTTCTTGCACATTCATTTCCTTGGGTTATAAAGAATCCAGAGGCAGATTTACCTATAGGCTTGATAGGCTATAGCGTAAGGTGGGACATTTTTTGGGAGTGCAAATTTCCTTTCTTGACCTAATGCACTTTTTTTGCATGCAGGGGTGGCTAACTCTTTTAATTTTTAATAGCCTATGGGTGGCAAAATTGTAAATCCACCTCTGAATGAATCCCAGCCAGCATTTCACGTCTTATTGCTATTGCCATTGCATTGGATTGCCGACACTTGAATGCCATTATTAGCTCGCTAATGAGATATCTCAGGTTTAATTGCGCCGAAACTTATGGTGAAAATATTAAATATCTATCTGTCTGTACTCGAATGTCTAGCCGGGTCAGGTCGGATATAACTAACTATCTAATTAATAGTCAGGTGTAATTTACAATTTTCCGTACGTAAGGAGATACGGTGTGTCTCCGGAATTGTGAAATGTGAGAATCTCTCACTTCATTCGATTATTTGATATTCACATGAATATTTTATGACGTTTTATGTTCGGGGAAATAAATCAACACGTGCGCGTGCATTGTGGGCTGTCTATGGTTCACTAATCAAATATCATATGGATATTGTTACAAGATCACCATCACCCCCCCAGCAACCCCTTTTTATCTCTTCCTGGTGCATCCACCGGATGATTTGTGTTGTGGTAGGCACGATCCCCACAATCGATGTTTCTTATTTAAGACCTCATCTAACCTCTAATGGTCTGTGCTATTGTTGTCAGCGATCTTGTCTGTTTGAAATAGTCAGACAAGGGATATAAAATCCATCCCTCAGTAGGATCTCAGGGATCTTTTCGCATTTTAATGTTTCTACAAAACATAAAACTATCCACTGAGTAATTCCTCTTAATTGCAACTCATAAACTTTTTATGGGTGGTTTTTCAATGGATCCTCTTATATTTTTGGCGAATAAGATATAATTAATGATGAAATAACGTGATAATATTAGTTCGCCGAGTGAGTACAGCCAGAAGAACGAGAACACTTAACCACATGACGAAGGGTTTGCACGTTGCGTTCGCAATCAGTAATAACTGCATAAATGGGCAAACCAAGCGCACACTAATGTGATTAGCGTCACACCCCTTGCACCATTTGGACCCTCGACAACACAACACACAAAAATTACCGCAAATAACTGTAATCCCTGTGTCTACAAGACGCAGTATAACATATATGAGTGCAGCAACAGCATCACGCACCTAATCTCGAGCACAGCAGGCCGGCCCATAAAAATTGTTTCCAGTTAGTAGGATGTTAGTATTTCTTGGCTGGACATCCATTCTCTCTAGTCTATTTTTATACTTGTGGGAAATATGAGTGTTGCTGTGCTGACAATGAGCCAAAAACACAGTAACACTCAAAAACTTGTGCCCATCGGGCACGGACAAGGTTAATTATCCTGTCAGAATTAACACAAATAATAGATAATTACGCACACCTTGATGGCACCTTCGTGCCCGTCCAGTTTCTTCTTCATTAATTTCTCAGCGGCTGCGGCTGAAACGCGGCGTAAATATTAATATTGTACAATATTATGCCGCAATGACTGACTTATTATGCATATATTATTATAGCTGCAAGTAACAATATGAGTCAGAAAGACAAGACAAGACCCTGCACTGCACTACACTAGGTTACGTTACGTAAGTGGTGTCAGGCTGGCAAAAGGAATTTTTACAGAATTTATCTCAATTCTCTAACAATGACAGTAAGTGTGGATGCCGATATGGAGTTTTGCAGCCCTTGCGGCATTGTTATAAACTTCAAACCTATCTAATCTACGAATCAGCGAAGGAAGGCGCTTTTGTTTTTCGTCATTTGTTCTCTGGCATAAACGAGCAAGCAGTTGGCTCGGCATTGCTTGGGATTGTTACTTCTTGGGTTGTGTGTCTGTTTCGTAGATAGAAATATTGTTTGAATGCATGGATGGTGCTTGGGAGACGGCGATTGTGGCGAGTAAAATGTCAATGGACTCTTGTTGAGCATTACCAAATGTACAAGCAATACGTGACTGACAATTCACGATTTTAACGTTTATTATTTATTATTGGATTAATAACGACTATTAGAAAATGTCTAATTATCTTCGGTGCAAGGCATGCTCAGGTTCTGGTCTGGTCGCGTTACACGACCAACATTCTTCCTTGGGTAGTGTTATATCACTCGAGAAGAAAAAAAACAAGTCACACGTCCCACGATGAAAAAGTTGACTGGTCTTTTGTACGTTTGCAAATTTAATTTGCGCACAATTATTCTAACAATGTGCAATTTCTAATCTGATTACATGCCTGTTAATGTGTCAGTAAATGAAAGTTTGAAATTTTTTGTTATTTGGTTTTTTTTAACTTCTATTGAAGTCAAATTTATTTCACTTTAATTAATTTATCAATTAATTACCTTTGGCCATTAATTGCTGGTATATTTGGAAGCAGATGTTATAAAGCACGTTGATTGAAGATTTAGTTTTACTAGTCAGGTGTTGACTTGCCCTCCAGGTGGACGAATGAATTCAAAATGAAATTTGGTTGAAACCGAATGTGATTCAATCGATTTAAAACCTGAGCGCGCAAAGCCCAACCAATACGGGAAGAATTAATTCACATTCTTAAACGATTTACTTCGGCATTCAAATGGCCCGTCTCTAATGATAATATTTTGCGAAGTCGTTTTTGTCGCTAAAAAGAAGTAAAAGTATTACTTGCCGGCTGTTTTTCGCTTGAGCACCTGCAAAATTTTAAGATCCGGTGTATTTAAAACCGCATTTTATATTTATATTTTACATCATAAAGATATTTTGATTTTTATGAAGTTTACTTAAATATTAAGTAAGCTTAAGTAAAAATATTTATTGATTATAGTCAATCAAGGCTTGGATAGTGACATATGAATGCACGAATAATTAATTCGGCATCCAATTAGGCGCAATTCCTCGCCTCGTGCATCAATTTATGGCGATTCGATCCGGAATTACACGGTGTCTTGTCGTGTCGTGTCCTGTCGTGAAAAGAATGCAGATCACCATTACCATCGCCGGCGTATAATACGTCGTGGACACGTTAAAACAGCGGGCATACTTAGCGTCACATTCGCATACGTAATTATTATATTTTATTAAGTAAGCTTTAAGTCTCGACTTGGACTCACTGTGACTGCTTAATGACATCCACAAATCCCACTGATGGCTCAGAAGCAGAAGCTCAGCCATGTCAAAGAACCGTATATACTTATAAATACATATGTATGTATGTCTTATTTCACTCTTAAGAAATGGGAACGCAAACTTGGGATTATTTTTAATCAATATTCGATAAAATCCAGGTTAAAAATAATGATAGAACTCTTCAATAATTTCTCATTACTCTCGCAAAAAATGCCAAGCCAGAACAGGCCTTTCTTCGTCGAGAACATTTATAAAGTTTGACTTATTATGAGGTTAATATTTGGGAATTTAGGCCAAGCAAGGTACGATCTCCATATGTTTATACATAATACTCATGGCATTTATAAAAATATTTTAAAATTGTAATTGTAATAATTCACTACCAGCATTCATTCATTCATTTTTTTGGTGAAATCTGCAATAATATTTCCAACTTAACTTAACTAAAATGTGTATTTCGTTTTGGTTACGAAACTCGCTCGTGCAATGCACGTGAAATATGATTACGAGCTGGGTACCTATATCGAGAGTAAGTACGTTTTGTATCGGCTAAGAAGCAAATGCTTTCATTAAGACGTAAAGGATATTTGTGTTTTTTCGTTGAGAGCCTTTGTACTTTGTATAGAACAGAATCTGTAACAACAATGGACGGTTTCGTATTGCACATCAGATCACTTCTGGACCTCGTTCGTTCGTTTGTTGGTTGTTGGTTCGGTCGTGTAGAAAAGTCGAAGATAAATTAATGTCTTCTGCGTGCAAGAGCCGAAAGAAGGAAACGTGCTGTCGATCATTTGCTGACACGCGAAACGCATGCACAACCGACGCACGCTGCATGCGAATTGCACCAAAAATTTATGCGCAACTCAATCCTAAATGAACAACCGAACGAACGAAACAGCGACGATTTGTTTAACCCATATTTCAGTCATCGTCTGACTGACTTTCTACCAAATCAAAATATTAAATCACAGCCATAAATCAAGAAGGGTGATAATTTTAAAACAATTTCAATTTTGGCTGAAAAGTCGTGATAAGACTTTTTTCAATAGCACCTAAGTCAGGGATGGCGAACCTATGGCACGCGTGCCAGACATGGCACGTTTGAAAATTTTTGTGGCACGCAAGCCAATCTTGTTATTGGTTAATTATTATACTTTTTACTTATTTTATTTTGAATTGGCACGTTAATCAGTAAAAATAAAAAAAAATTGGGGTTTTTGGCACGCGCACCTTAAAAGGTTCGCCACCCCTGACCTAAGTAATGCCTATAAATCTTTGGAATATTTTTTTGAATTTTTCAATTGTAGTCTAGGGTTTGGTTTTATTGATTGATTGAAGACACATCGGAGATAGATGCACTTGAAATTCAAGAGAAATTCAAGCGGCCTTGTATTTGGTTATGTAATCATTTCGTTTATGTATAAGAAGACCGCCTTAAGGTCTGGAAAAATCATAAGTGTTGGTCTTTCACCTGAAGGGTATTATTTATTAATTGGTTCTACGCGTTTGAATATTGATCACACTCTCCTATCTCAGGTGAAATTATAATTTCTGGCCCATCGCGAGCCTAAAATAAATATAAGAATATTATTTAGATTTAAGACAGAAACCGACCATAAAAGACACCTACATACGTACGCACTCGCGTCTCGCCATAGCCATGCGTGGTCGGGCGTTTCATAATTTATATTTTTAATTAAAATCATTTCGGTCAGCCAACCAGCGCTTCGGCTTTTAGAGTGATGCTCTTCGGCTCGAAATCTCGAATAAGTAAGTAGCATGTGATTAACATATAATCACACATGCGGTGCAAGTTATAATTCAGGCGTCTTTATTGATCCCGCCGCCGGCTATGCATAAAAATGCATAAAATTATTTCATCAAATTATTGGTATTAATAGAGCTCTGTGTTTGTTTGCTCAAGCGAAGAAAACTTTCCTCATTAGTTTGTTCGTCTTATCTGGTCAAGTTTTTTCTTATGTTTCCTTTTCATTTCGTGTAAATCACCATTAAGTTTTTATCTCGGATAAAGAGACAAAACTTTTCTTCGGAAATGCATTTCGCGTGATAGCAACTCATTCAGTCCCTTTTGTTTTCATTTATATTTTCTCATTGGCCCTGTGGGAAAAATGGCATTCTTAACTTGTTTTGCTTCGCATTTCATCCTTACGAGGACATTCGACGCATATGGAAACGTTACGAAATGTTGGTATTTATTTATGTCCCCGGAAATAAATTCGATTGTGCGCGAATCTAACTCCACTCGCAGTGGATACGAGAAATTTAATATAACAGTATCTAGTGAACCTCAAGACGAAAGTTCCCAAAAGTTTTAAGTGAAAAATATTCCTAGAACAATCTCCTAAACTCGTGTTAAACATGATATAGACTCGTAATTCGTAATTTCATTTCTCTTCTCTTTCTTTTATCCCACAGTTTTTTTCAATTACGATTTGTCTGTGCGTATAAATCACGCATTATTTATGTGTTTTCGCTTATGAAATCTGTTTAATTAGACAATTTATAATACAAAACGCATTACGTAAAGCCCATTTAAATAAAGCGCATTACATGTCTCGCAAGTGAAACCCTTTCCATTCAAATGCAGTAATATATGATGTCAATAAATGTCCAATCTTGACATACAAATATACCTCATGGGACATAATGGTGTATCCACAAGTGTGCTCAGGGTTTGGGGTACTGCCCCATGTAAGGGTACTGGCTAGACAGACTGGTGTGATCTCACTTTAAGACACTTTTTAAACGTGTTATTGTTGAATGTGACTGAGATTGCCCCCCACACGAACGCAAATGTCCCATCTCTTCTCGCTTGCTGCGCAGTAAGCAAGCAAGCAAGGCCCAAGTGTCAAGTGCATCACGAGATGCACTCCCTTGATAAGGAAAATCCTCGTTGGTCATCTAGCCCTTTGTCCGCTATCTGCGGGTGGTCGTCTATTCAAACACAACGAAAACAACGACCGCACGAAGTAAAACGGCAACTCAACTCGTGGGACTAATGAAAACTTGCAAGCGTTTTGTCACTCTTTAAACTTTTGTAAACTTTAGAAGAATGACTATGTCAAGTTTTATTAATTTCCATACAAAGGAGAAAGAAATGTCAAATAACAGGTAAAAAGTCTTGCAAAAATAACAAGAAGACTACTAAGAAAGCAAGAAACTTTGCGGAGCCAAGCAGAACTTGTTAATTGTATGTAAATGCAGTATTTTTGTTTCGGTAACATTAATTTTCGAAGAAACATGCATAAGAAGTCTAAAGTCTAGTCTATGAACTGTCAGAAACTAGACGTAGACAACCAAGGCAACACCTTCATAAATAATAAACGAGTTTCGACTGCTCTTTCCCTTCAAAGGGATGGATGCACGGCGTCGTCGTCTACGAAGAAACGTCCCAAACAGTCAAAAAAGAAACAAATCGACGAAGATTACACAAGGAAGCGAGGGTCCTACCCGTCGCTATACCAAGAACTCCGGTGCGTCTTAATACATTGCAGTGCATCTTCTGGCCGAGTGCGCTTTATCATAAAACACACTTCTTTTAAGGTTTCAACGATGGATGAGACGCACAAAGCGGCAAGACAGCGACATTTGCCCTTCCTCTCGATGAAAACTGTAAAAGTCGTTCACTCTCCTCTCAGCAGTTTCGCTTTTGAAACTAGCGCAGAAATTTGTACACGGCTTAATTAAAGTGCCCCAGATAAGTTTGTAAATATTTGAATGTAATTTTTCGAGGCTGACGTAAAATTGACAAGACTCTTACTTGCTACTTACTTGCTTGCTTACTGGTATGTTTTACAAACAAACAAGCAACATCAACGAGTGAAACGAAGAAATTAACCAAGAAAACTATGAAAATGAAAACGAAATGCGCGCAGTGAGAGTTCGTCACGTTTCCGTATACATACTCAGTTACTGTTAGACAAAATTGCCCGTAGACTACGCAGAGGCAGGATATAAATAAATAAATGCGCTGAAATATAATGTCGAAATGAAAAATAACTTAATTAAGTTTTTACTCAGGCCGCGGCGCGCCAACGCGTGGCGAAGATGTCGATGAAAGGCAATAATCGAAAGATGAAATTGCGCGCACGTTTCTCCGGCTGCGAATATGCACCTTTGGCTCTGACAATGTGTTAATTACTTTCATTAAATATGCACGTTTTCGGTCATTTATTAAGGGGCGCTGATGTGTTAGGATAATTAATTTCACGTCATGTTTACACTCGTTTTTGACCGCATTTCGAACACTTTTTCACTTTTTAACTTGTAGCCTTTTTAGGCTAGTCTAAAACAATACTTAATGAGCAAACATTAAATAACGAGCTACAGCATTAACAAGTAAGAGTAATGAAATGAAAAGTAGAGTTTCATGTCGAAGGCAATGTAATAAATAAGCGTATTCTTTCCAACTCCAAGAAGGAATTAAATTAGTGGGTTTGTCGTGCAATTGAGACGAATCGTGCTCCATGCTCCACTTTGGAATTTTCGTGCATTCCGACCATTAAAGTTCCAATTTCATTTCATATGCAATTCCATATAATGACAAATTCCAATTGCTTTTTGACAAAACTTGAGAAGTTGTGACAAAACAAAAGTTTTTCCATTAAGATTCATGTATTTGTTGTCTTATATTGGAAAATAGTTTTAGAAGCGTCTTATTAATATATAAGAAGAAGTATCTATTATTAAGGCATGACTATCATACTTGTCGTAATCACTATTAGTCGCAATGAATCTTCCAAATAGACGTCATCGGAGAGAACCGCATCGCAAAGAGGGCCTCAAATGAACGATCCAATATCGAGATAGTTAGGAACAATTTATTTTAATTGCATTTAAAAATGTACTCTTTTCTCTCTTCTCCGCCAGGCTTTAGTGCTCATCATCAACAGCCGACAGTGTTGTTTTCCTATTGTTTTACTAACGCTTGCTCTTCTGTTTTTTACAGCTGGGGCCCGGACTAAATTGGCTTTCAGTCAACGTCAGGCTCAATCAAATCATCTACGAACCCTTCATATAACAAGGTACGTTCCATTTTAGTTGCCTATTTTTTCTGTATGCATTTACATATATTGCTTCATGTCTGACTTCACAAATCAATGTCAACTTGCGTACAATTTCTTGAAATTAGCAATTGCTAACAATGAGAAATATTTTACATTTGTAATTTGAATTTTATTGATGATTCCGAAACGCAAATGCATGAGAGACTGACTTTTCTTAAAGACTTTCTAATTTTTTCTGAAGATTTGACTTTATCTGCTATCTTGCGGTGATAATAAATCATAAATCAGTCTGGTCGAAAAGACAATATTACTTACCTTTATGAACTGGAGAAGTTTGCTGGCTGGTTGGCAAAACTCAGTCTCGAAGCGCCTCAGACACCCGTGGTATTCGCAAAGCAGCAGGTCGCGAGCTTGTCGAATCAAATTATACTTGCTTCGTTCATAATTTGTATATAATTGTCCGAAGTAGCGCTGCACCAGACCGGCAACGTCTTGTTTAATCTGGAAAAAAGTGTACATGTCATTTATTATTTCGGATTTCTAAAAAAGTTAATGAAGTTATTATCAAATTTACGTTGATAAATGTTTGGTGTTCAATTTCACAATCTCTTACATCTCACAATAGTATAAGAAAATCTTCCTAGATTTAATTAGCATAGACATAAAAGAATGACAACGTTTATTCATAAGAAATAATTACTTATAATTTTAATTTTTATTATCGTGGTATATGAAATCCTATCTAAATGTAGTTTTTAATGGTTTTGTTAAGTTTATGTGAGACAATATCAAATTGCAGTGAATTTCTCTGCTCTGAGAAACGCACTCAAGGAGGGAACTTTTTGAGAAATTAAAATAAAATGAAATGAAATTTAAAAAATCAAACAAAGCTGTGTGCCCAATTCGACTCGAAAATTGTTACGCGTAAAAATAGGTAGATCGTAATATTTATTACTTATTAGAAGCATTCAATACCTGAATGCTTACGATTAATTTTTGGTATATATTGTATTTCATAATGAAATCGAATTTGGTCAGATCCAATACCTTTTTATGTGAATGAAACCCACCTAGAAATGATCACGGATGAGTGAGTGAAATTCAATCTCAATAGGAATACATTTCCGATTCGGTTGTGTATGAATGGCTCACAAATCATATCGATTTTGGCCGATGAATTATGGATCGCGAATGCGGTTAGGTTAGAGGAAACAGCTGAGAAATGACTTGTGTTTAGGAATGATTTGTGCATGGAGCGGTCAATTTCATATGGTAAACGATGCCTTATTTATGCGTTATCTAAGCGAGAGCGAGCAAACCGTAAGCGCGAGCATTTATTTAAATCCTCAATTGTTAAAAATGGCTAAAACAACATCAAAACTCTGGGGATTTGCCCGAGAAAAATCCATCTGTAATAAATCGTGCAATCGTTTCGGCCGCTCACACAACACAAACACACCGCCTACAAAATTACCATTCTTCGCCTTCTTCTTCTGCGTCTGCTCTTTGCAAGTAAAGTATCCCACATGGACGAGAGAAAAATGGCAGGAGGAATGATTGGGGCATCGTTCAACCCGCGGCGACACATAGGTATTAATAAAGTGTGAATACGCACAACGCAACAACGGTTCTTCTTCATTTCATCTGACTGACTTTGACTTCGTTTCTCTTCATCCGTTCCTTTCTTTTCTTTTACAAACAGTATTTTATTTCTGCATAATATACTCGTACATTCTAGGTACGTGCACCTTCCACGGCACTGTTCACGCTTTGACATCCTTGATATAAATAATCCTTTAAGCGGAAAACCGATTATTGCCGCTCATTCATGAAAAACTGAAGTGATATAGAGATAAAAATAAAAATACAAGCAACACCTCATAATGCAGTCGTTATCGTAAGAAATGGGCACGTGGGATGAAGTATTTCAACAAGGTGCATTTAAATAACTGAAAACCTCAGCCGAAAAATCATCGCCACTGACACTGTGACAGTTTATGAAGGTTTTTACGCCCGGTTAAATGCTCATTAAAGTCAATCAACTGTCGCATCGCGGATGATCCGGAGAAATTCTTTCGCCTATTCCAACAGATTTGCAATTGATTTGTTGAAAATAAATTAGGAAGGTGTGTGCAGTGTATGATTTCGTTTTGAATTTAATTTGTTTAGCACGTGAATGCAATCAAATTAAAAGATTGCATATCAGTGTGAATTATTATAAAAACTATCTAAATGCAAATGGCATTTAATTGAAAACCAAACAAATTCAAAGAGCAGTGAATATAGAAAACACAAGTAGCACACAAAATAAGACAAGACAGGACAAGACACCGAATCCTTTCATTCTTTATTTGTCATTAACTTAACGTAAGTTAAGTGTAAGTTGAGGCGAACGTCTTGGAATTTTAAGCTGACAGGAGTCAGCCGGAAAGCAAGATGATTGCGGGAAGAAGAGAAATGATTCGACTTGTATGTATTTTTAATTTTTGAATTGTCACATTTGCATACGAGATTTATTACACATATAACGTATTTTGATACGCTCGGCGATCGCTAAATTTTTAGCTGTAATAATATTTTCCTCTCTAAAGAAATATATCAACTTATTTATCACAAATTTATTCAGAAAAGCACAGACAATCATCATAAATTATTCTTAGACAACAGCCAGCTTATGTAGTCTCGATGGACAGAAAGTCTGATATGTAATTAAAACTCATTAGCTTAGTAATGAGTTTAAAGCCCGCGTTAAGCTTCATAAGATCATCACAGTTTCATCTTGTTAGGACTGAACATACTTGAGGAGGTTTCAAGTATTCTATTGCGATTGAAGATCCAAATATTTAATGCCAGTCAATGAATCATATCAATATATCAGTAATATTGTCCTGCAGGCGTTCACTCCCATGCATCAAATTAAATTTAAGTTTAAGACTTTCTACAATTAAAAACTCTTCACACTTAATAAAACTCTGACTTTGACTGAATTCATTTAATAATACAATTAATAAATGTAGGTAAGTGACGATTAGTTTTATAGTTGAAACGACATTTAAAAAATAAAAGTCCCTGAAAACATTAAAAATTTACTTTCATTAAGCCATATTAAGAACACAGCGGTCGTTCAGGAAATTAAAACTATGGGATTGCACTTCCGACGCGCTTTTCGTCGTCCATTAAAATCATGGATGTATTAATTGGACATTAATTACTTTAGATCAATAAAAGCGATTTCGTACGTCGAAATGAAAGCGAATCAATCGTAAATGTACTTTTATTGCTAATCTATTTCTATTTCCATTTCATTTCAATTTAAATATTCATTCAGTGAAATGGACAAATCGACAGACAAACAATTTATTTTCCAGCTGAATGAAACTTCACATTCATGGCCGAGACTGTCAAGTAACTTTACAGAGTTTACAAAGTAAGTTTTATACTTTTATACCATTATCAATAGACGGTTCGCTTGTTTTCGGAGAATAACCGTGCACAAACAGACTGGCCGGGACGGGACGTCATATCCACCCTCATAATTAGATAGCTAACATAGGGGCCCACATAATAAACCGCGCTTTCATTCTTTTTTCTTGAGTTGCTTTTATTTCTCGGTTTTCTCGACGAAGCCCAGCCGGCTATGCTTCATCATCCCTCATATTCCTGCATTGCATTCACCGACATCCTGCCTGCCCTGCTTGCTTTGCTCTTCTCTCCTATCCTACGATATCAGTAACACTAGCCGACTGTTTGGGAACGCATGCTGGGCGCAGGGAACAATTTTCTAATGAATGCATTCATTCCAAGTGCGTACAATTGACTGTGAGTGACTACGAGTAAACCCTTGGCTTCCTATTTCCTTCTCGCTGTGCATACGTAATACGCGAGCCATGTTTTAATTTCCTTTTCTATTATCACAAGCGTGTGTGCGTCTGTTTGGCTGCCTATCTGCGGGGATGCAACTTGTAATTTGAGACGCTTATTTATCACCCCACACGGGGCACTGCACGCGTTTATAATTTACAAGTGTGTAAACATATAAATCACAATTTCCCCTGCACGCGACTTAATGCATTTGTATTTGGTTTGCTTAATTTTAATACAAAAATGGGTAGTATTGAACTCACGCAATAACAGGAAAGATAGGCATTTATTGAAGGATCTTTGATGTTTCGATGCTTTCCAGTTCAATTATACTCTTTATCGAATGAATGTGAAGGGCCCTGATGTATTTTATCTAACAAAGCACAGGCTCAAAGGGTCTCTGTATATGCCTAGCGACGCATCTACTGCCGGATGTCCGAATTGTATGTTTCCTGATCGAAACGAATTAGGTACATACTATGCTTTTATGCAATGCTCAATATGATATGCTGCTCAATATACGAGTACGAGTATACGACTATGTACTCGTCATATTATACAACGCAGAGGAGCATAAAAAGAAAAATCGATGGATGCGTATGAGAACGCATTAAAGCATGACACACACAAAAGCTTCGTATCGACACGATTAATCATGTGAGGTAATTAAGATAATTAACTAATGCGTCATCCTCATCCTCTTGCACATGCGCGTGTAATAACTAGGATTACAAATTGCCTATCAAAATATCAGATGCAACTCGCGATAACTTTATAACAAGTTATGAATGTTTGTTGAATAATTATTATGTCTTATATGTAGGTACGTACATATGTACACTTGTAGGAAATATAATATTATAGATCTTAATATATTTTCATTTGCATATGCATCTGGAATGCAATTTTAAGGGTTGATAATTATATGTATTTATTCAGTGATAGGCTACTTTTTCAGTGTATCACTCTTTGATTATGAGTGGTAATCATTATTATGATTACAGCTGCATGGACTGCCTCAGGGGGGTAAGAGAGCAAGTTTCATTGCAAGCACTGAGCACTGTACTCGCATAATAATGAAGTAAGTAAAGTAAGTGCATATCAAGTTTCTCATTCTGAGCGATTGAGCGAGAATCGCACGTTTTGCCAACAATAAGCGTATGCATATCGAAGATGAATTATTAGCGAATCGTTTGATTGGGAACGAAAAGTCTGAGGTACACGAAAAGCTCAGTCGTGCGATCGATAGCAGCCATTCGGGCATCAGGCATCGATTCGTTTTTGTGTGCACTTTGTGCCAGTGAAAGCAGCCGCCCGTATTTGGCGTTTTATTGACTATTTATATTTTGACTAAAGAGCTTTGCGCCGCGATCGCGCCGACCTGATAGACACATTATTATATTGCACTCGCGCTCCGGACGCATGAGTTATGGACGGAATCGACGGGTTCGATGGATTCGAAACGCAATCGCCGTATAAGGGCCAGCGCGCTCGTCAATTAAGCCCGCGCGAGACCGAGACGGGTTGCCATCAGGTTTTCGCGATGTTTTCCCCAATAGTTCACACACGACCCATAAAAGGTCCCGCGGTCACTCTGTCGGTCAATCGCGAATAGAAATTGACAGAGTGACCAACATTTCAGGCAGAAATTTAACAAACACTAAGAAAGTTTTACTTAAGAATGTTTTACTTAATTAATACTTAAAGTAATCAACGCTTAATTATTTTAATTGCGCGACAAAGCCAGCGGACAACGGAAAAGTTGGATTGCACAATAAAACGTGCGATTGTGCCCGGTCGTGAATGTTTTTTCTTCTCTTTCTGGTCGGAGATTGAAATCAAACAGCAAAATGTACTAATAAAAGACTAATTAAGACATAAATATACCACTATATGTAATTTATTTTATTATTGTTTAATTTACATTAATTGCATTGCGTCATTGATTTATTGTACTTATTATATAAGTATGTACGTACGTCTTATACCTACCTACATATGTATGTATGTGCCTACTATTCTAGTCGTTATCGCATATTAGAATAGATGACTTTCAAGATCACTCAGAAGGATCATGGATAATGAAGCGTCGTGAAATGAAAAATCAAGTATGATATGCAACATGAAAATAGTTATTTCACTTTCGATTGAATGGCGTGTGTATTTAATATCGGTCAATGTTTCACTCCAGGAAAAATGTAATTATTGATGGGCTATCGATTGATTAATCATTGTTGTTGATTGGGTCTCGTTATAATTAATTCCCAATAAGTTTTACACCGCATAGGAATTTCTGTGAAACGCAGGAAAGTAGATATTGCCTTGCTATATGGATAAAATTGCATTTTCCATCAAAAAGCTGCTTGTTGGCGTCTTTTATATCCATCCGCATTCAGATTCATATTTAAAGTTCGCATAACTCACGGCGTCATTACACTCGCGCCGACACGTAGCCTTTATCATTATTTATTATTACTCATTAGTCATCACATGGCATGGCATCTATTGCAATATAGAAATCATTTTTGGCATCATGAGGAGTATTATTTTATCGCATAATTGCGCACGCGGCGTGAATATTTTCACAATATTTTCCCTTTTCCTATTTGGAGTTGGTTTTCTATTCGGTTCGACGCAACGCACAGTTTGGCAAAATGATGATTACTTATATCTTCCTTGTGCCTAATACATAGGATCTCTTCCTAGTGCACATCTTCATTCGTTTATTTATTAATCGCATGAAATGCACGTATCGTGTCGTCTGGCATTACGTCTTGAATCTTTAAGTGACTGAGTTTCCTTAACAAGCAGCAGCAGAGTTTTACATTGAAAAGTTCGGTATGAAAAATCACAGGTTAATTGGCGGTGCATCAAATACATTATTATGCATTCGTCGTCGTTCAATCTGATTTACAGCGGGAAGTGCGTTACGTTGGGTTGCATCTTCTTGACTTCGCTAGGCTAGTCTCGTCAAGTCATCAAAGCTTCCGAGCTTTCTAAACGCGACCAAATTCTTTTCGTTTCTCCTCGATATTTGATTTTGTTCTGGGATACATGCATGCATACTACGTACGTGTTACCGATTTATCATTTTGTTTACATGCTAAAAAGGATAAAACCAGAGTGACTTGAGCTAGAGCAAGAGCTGGAGAGACAAATGACTTCAAGAATGTTGCATCAATAGGTGAAAAAGTAGGAGATTTTCACTCATTCATTGTTGGTTGGTTTGTTTGTTGTTTGTTGTTTGACCGACACGACGACGCTTTTCTGATTTCTCTAAAACGTGCGCCACACACGCGCATATTTAAGCTACTTTAAGTCACTTCAAGGTAATTACGCGTCCATTCGGACGGACGGACTTCGAAAAGAAAACCATCATTGAGATAACATTACATACGCGCACATCACATCACAAACATTACTGACCCAGTTTCCGCGGTAACAAGCGACTGACGTGACGATAGCTGAAGAGTTTCGAAAAATCGAAGCGAATCAATGGGTTTATGTTAATCACCTTTGCATGTGACCGATACACATTCCAGCCCAGCACTTGCATCAGTGAAGTACCCCGTGTCAACCTGTTTTTTTATCTTATTATTGGTAAATACATACCTACATATGTACGTACGTAGGTACGCGTGTAACTTTGGTTTGATTTGTGCTGAAAACTTATATAAATAGACCTACTTGCTGATGATAAACACAGAACGGGAAAGAGCGATTAGTAAGTGGAGCGAGCTAGTGTTCTGATAACATTTATTGTATTGCGTTTTCTTTTTCGCTATTACACTAGCTATACTATTTAGCATTGTGCTGGCAATTACATCAAAATGTGGAAAGCGCACCGAGCATTGTATTGCAGTGCAATGCTAATTGATCTCCGATTTGTTTAACTATTTACATACTAACCTAATATTTCAGTCGCTTTGATGTTACGTGCTTAATTCTGCAAACACTATAATCACTAAAAGCCACGAAGTGTTTGTTCAATCCAAAGAAGTCGTAAATTCAACGAAAACACGCAAAAATTGTATATTGAACGATTTGATACTGAGAATTTCACCCGCATTAGAGTATGTACCATAATATAAAACAGGAAGTAATTACCAGGCGCGAAAAACGCTGGCGAATATTATCGTTCCATTGACTTTTGTACGTTTGGTGAATGCAATGCAATGCAATGCAATGCAGTGAAGTGCATTGAATTCTCGCGAATATTTTCGATTGTTCCATTGTGTAATTGCCATAAATCATCGCGCTAGTGTACGGAAATGATGCAGTTTAACGACGCTACGAGACGGTGATGGCGATGTCGCGGATTTGAAATGGAACGCGATTCGATTTCGATGCGATTTTTACAAACTTCCACCGCACTGGCGGTATTTATTGCCTGTAACTGAATGGTGGTAGGTAAATAACACTTCAACTGAAGCTCCACTTCAGTCTCGAAACATGCTGGCAATTGACGAAAGACAATAGAAATCGCCAATGCTGATCGCCACGTACAAAAATAAATTGCTCGCCATTGACGCATGTAAATTGCTTAATGTGTCTGATAACAATGCGCACTTTGACGAATGGGTATATTGCTTGAATCGTGGAGATCGATTTGAAAGTGATTGATATGCGCAAAAGGAGCGCAATGCGACGCCAATAAGATTGTTCCGCAATTTTTCCGACAATATTAATTTTTCAACTGCACCAGCTCAGCACGCGAATCAATCAGCGATTTGTACCGTTCACTGCAATTCATTGCTGTGTTGATCTTCAATGTAGGCTGTTTGCTTGCTTGCTTGTTTGTTTGTTTATCTTGCGATTACATCAATTGCAATTGCATTTGATGCACTTCCACATCGCGCTTGGGCTTGCGCTGGCTGAATGACTTGCTGATGAAAATCGATTGCAGAAAGTTGCAATAATCGGACGCAAGGCAATGTTTCATTGATTATTCATTGATAGATAGATAGGTGAAATAATTTAATAGAAATCAATAAGTGGACGTGGTGCGTTTATTTTAGTTTAATTTAATTTAATAAGATTACATATTGTATGTGGCTGTGGCTGTCTTATGAATGGCAAGCTATTATTATTTATTTATTTATTATTATCACTGAGGCGTATTGCGTGAAAAGAGCAAAGGTGCAGGATCGTCGTTTTCCAGTTCCAGTGGCATAAACGCGGCTGCATGGCCATAAATACAAAATTGCTGCGGCGCAGTTGCGAAGTTTGCAAACAAACGGCACAAACGGCGAAACCTCTCTGCCTATGTACGTGGGCGCTATAATTGTAATTGTTCTCGAAATTGTCAATAATGGTTTACCTGCCGAGCAATTGTTTATGCGTCGCTCATTGAGTTATGGCTTAGAAGCACAAGGATATTGATTTCATTCGATTCAATATTGATTTTTGCCCAAGAATCGTTTCGTAAGGGAAAGTTTCATGAACTACACCCATCGATAATAAATTATTATTGATTATTGCGTAATTAAATATCAATTCTGTTTTGATTGTGTTACCAATAGGGAAATGATCTAATATATTTAAATTATTTAAAAAAGCTTGAATTTCAATTCAATTTTAAATTTTATATTAAGTTCTAGGACAAGATAATGCAATGAAATGAAGAAAGAATCAAGAACAATTTACCTTTTAGGTGATAAATGCGCAACTTATTTGATTATGTAAGCAGTTCAGTGCAAGAATAAGCATTGTTCGTATTACATTCATACCTACAAGGTTTGATGCATGATGCGATTGTAATTGCAATGATAAATAATAGAGTCATGAGGTAACTGAACGAACGATTATTGATTACTGACTATTGAATGTATAAATGGCATTATTATATAAGTAAAGTAAATCTGTAATCATAATATCATCTACAAACGCAGTAAATTCGAAGTAAATTCAATTATCTTATGTCCAAATTGTGTAAAAATTGGAGAAAGTGGATTTGGAGTAAGTAATTAATTCAAATAGTAGTTAGTTAAACAACCTTCGTTGAAGTTTGGGGAAAGTTAGACAATGAGTGAGTGATTAGAATGCATTTCCAGTACGGTGGTCCACATCCAATGAGTAATCAATTATTCAACCGAAGAGCAGCCCAGTCCGAGAAGAGGTTTTGTTTAATTGCGTCACACACTCGGCAAGTTGATGCACTATTTATGCAAATGAAGCGCAAGCGCGAGCGCCACCGAACGAACATTTCGGCAGCAAGGACACATCAGTGATGAATGCGCGTTCATTACGCACGTAGACACATCGCGTGATCAATAAATAATTCAGCGAACGATCCAAACATCTGCCTGTCGGCCTTTTTCCCTTGCGCCAGTGGCAAAAAATAGCGAATAATATGCAAATGTAATTACTTACCTCCACATTTTCATCCATATCAATATCGTCCGTGTTCTCGCCGGCAGCGATCGTCGCTGTGGGCTTTTCCACGACCTGCGCATCTTCATTCTCATTCTCCAGCAGCAAAATTGAATTTTCTGCGTTTTCTTCGTAGTCTTCGGCGATTAGACTCACGCCGTCCTCCCACGACGTGCGCTTCGCATCAATTATGGATGCGCTGTCTGTTTTCTTGCGGAAGCGCACGACTGCTTCGCCACTGGCTGGTTCTTCCGCTTCCTCCGCCGCATTGGAACTATTGTGCTCGCCATCAAGATACCACGCCGCAGACGCCGGCTCGTCCACTGACTCGGATTGACTCAGGCGCGAGCCGAACGCATCCTTGCACTTTCTTAAGTAGTTTTTCACTTTTTCCTTGCGGCTCGGCTTATCCGATATCGAATCCGACTTGAAGCTCACTGCATCCTCGGACTTCCATGACGTCTCGTCGAAGGTGGAGCACTGTGTCTCCGACGGCGTTACCTGTGTGGGAAAGCAAACAGTTAATTATTATTAATTAATAATTTATGCGGATGATATTTCATATGAAGATATTAGAGTGTGATAGTATTCAGTCACAGTGGTGGAAGTCATTTATTCATTCGATTAATTTCTTGCGTACCTAGTTATCGATGTAAATGTGCTTTGTTAATTAATGTAATTCATAAATTATCTCATTGAGTGGAATGATAATTAATGCTTCTGGATGCTGAATAGTGGCTTCAACTTCATGTTCTCATATAGGTGAGCAGGTTAGCCAGTATGTACGTATGTTAATTGCATATGATTTAAACGCGCCTATTGATTTCTGATTGGTTCTCGTATGATATTTTGATTTTCTTGTACAGGAAAATGTACATACATACCTATATTAGGTACTAGTAAATATTAACTTTCATTTCATTTAAAGATTTCTGTACAAAAAATTAATTAGATTAGTGTGAAAGCTCTTAAATTAATTAGAAGTGCGATTGCGTATGTAAGTGAAGATAATTAATCACTTTGTGAAATTCGTCATGCTTGTTCGCAGATGTGTTTTTGCTCGCAACGCGCCTTCCGCTGATTGACGATTGATGCGCGCCAAATCGGCGATACGACAATTGCCGTTGCTGTTGGGATATCGGCGGACAATCGATTGATCGTCTGCGACTTGTCCGTCTTTCACTCGACCGGATGAGATAAATGATCGCGAAATAGCGCGAGCAGGCCTCTGTTTGCCTATTCCATATGACATTTCTATTTATGCATTGTTATCGGGCAATCGTATGTAAATCCGTCCGCTTATACATACATATTGTGCTGAAATAGATGTTCTGTCTATCAGTGAGTGCGTCGCATCGTGCGACTTTTCCCCGTCCTGTTTTGTTGCGCTGAATTTGTCGATTTCTGCGATTATTCATGTCACTTACAAATGATGACATCAATCTATTCAGGGCAAACCAGGAGATTATATAAAAAAGCCTTTTAACCTAGTTTTTTGCTTTCGATTGTATTTTTAATCGATAAACTATTCTAATTAGTATACTGCACAATAATTAGTTCGGATCACGTTGTCGGTCAGATACAGATACGCAGACAAGGAGAGCACAGCGTGAGGTAAAAATTGTCACTGATATGTAGGAACAAAAGCATGCACATGTCACCTTTACTTTACATAAAATAAACGACATAACGGATTCATTGGCAAGTCAGTACGAAGTGGCATTACGTTGTGTTCTGTCCTGTTTTGTTCTTGTTCTTGTTTGAATACCTACAACTGTGACTGCAATTGTCACAATCACTAACGACACGAGCAGTGCCTGGCAAGTGAAGTGAAGTTAAGTGGGTAAAGTATAATCCAATAGTATTACCTACGATAAACGCAACTTTGTACTAAATAATCATACCTGGGAGTGCGCTTTTCCCACACGAATCGCATGTGACTGATACGCGTAAAGATATTCAGCGAATTGATAAAAAACCTCACACTGCTGACTTAACATGTTGCTCTGCCTACTGATTGCCCTGATATTGATGCTGATGTTGATGTTCGGACCATTTAAAGTGTAGCAATAAGTTAACTCAAATCACGTCGAGAGAAACCTACCTAACTTGTCCCTGCTCCACTGAGTCTGCGCTTGATTTCAGCGTTTTTATTCAATAAAACTCTGTAAAACTGTATGAATTTGCTTTATGGAACGTATAGACAGACGTACAGGTACTTAATTAAACGCAGCAAAATATATGAGTTTGAGCAAAAGAAGTGATAAATTTTTCTATGGACTGGCCTGGGATTTGATTAAGGACTGAATGGCACGTCAACAAGCAAGCGCAAGCAACTTGTTCGATTAGTTTAGTACGTTTTTAATTTGTCGTGGGTGTAAACAACAGGTTCGCATCGATACACGGTTGTTTCATTTCGTATGCGCGCATTTATTCGTAAACACAAGCCGAGTTGAGTATGGCTTGCATGTGAGACAAACATTAGGCCCGGCTAGGCGCTCACTCGCATTTAGTTTATTTGATCGCTGTTTGCATTTCGTCGTAGGCATTACTTAAGCACACTTGCCCCCGATTTCATAATAGGATGCATTCGGCGAGACGCAAGCAACAATATTGCGCTCTGCACGTAATCGTACCACACCGACACCGGTCCCAAATCGGATGGAGGATTGTGTGTAAAACGAGCAAGAGGATGACTATGACGATGCACATACAGATATGTACTAGAAATCGATTGATTTAACGGTGATAACGGTGCACGAGGCATTGTTGTTGTTCCTACGTGGTCAGCACGCATTAAACTTTACCACTATGTTCGAATATTTTTGTCATTTTTCTGTTAAATTTATTGAGCTTCCCGTAGGAGTGCGCAATATTTTCAAACACTTTGTAGCTTTAATACAAACTTGCAGTGCAATAACAGATAGGTACATACATTATAATAAACAGTGGAATGCTTGTAAAATTCATAAATATTCATGTAACTAAATCATCCCCCGGTGCTGCTGTTCGTGCACGAATGTTTGATATCATAACATAACACAAGCATCCATCCATCCCCGACAGTTGTAATGCAATTTGTGTCCGCAAACATATTTCCCTTCGCGGTTGAAGTACGATGCGGAAATGTCGTTAAACTCTGCTTGCTGCCGGTTTGTGATAAAAACAGCAGACGAGTATTCGCCGTCGCTGCCGGGAATTTTATGCGTTTCCTTCGCATCCCTGATCGATAACTGCAAGTTCACGCAGCGAAATGCCAAAAACATCCGCGATATTTAGCCACCACCCTTATCAAGAGCTTGCTTGCTTGCGTGCTTGCAGTTTTGTGTCTGTTCGCTGAGACAACATGACGAGAAGTGGCATAGATGGATGAATTGAATGCATTGAACGCCTCGGTGTTATCCATCTGCCATCCCTTAAGACGCAATTCATATTACTATTCAAGACGCGATTCAAAAATGGCAACACGCTGGCAATTCCCACGTTATCTTTCTTGATTCAATGCAACTATAAGTAAGTGGTTTTTTCCTGCGGTGCAGAATTCCTGAGAGAACTCTTACGTAATTGCAGTCTGTGTAATTAGAGCTGGAAATTCCGGGCTTTGAAATCACAAAGCGCGGTGTCATTTACTACCGGCATCCGGGTCGGTCGATGTTGTCCCGAAAATCCAACCCTTCGGAGAGCACGCAAACTGCACCCACCCTTGCATTATTTAAGCAACCCGCAAAGCACGAAGCAATATTCTGATTAAAACAAGACTGTTTAAATCTAAATACTCCTTCAGAATAAGTACTTATTTGATTTGGTTTTTATTTCCTGACTGTGCAATGAATATTCAAGTTGTTGGCAAGCGTTTATCGCAGAATAAAGAATAACATTGTATAAAATGTAAATTTTACAATAAGAAAGAACTAAAAACTCAGGGAAAAAAGCAAACTCATTTCGTATTCCATGCAATGCGGAGTTTCCATCCATTTGTACTATTTCTACTTCGACTTCACCAATAAACTATCTTAACTTAATCCTTCACTCCTTCCTTCCGACTGCTCAAGGGTTATGCATAGTTTCCATGCTGATTTGTCGTTTGCTTTTTATCAAACGCGCTGATAAATGAAAACCATTACTCAAGAATGCATATACCTAAACTCGGCCCAACGAGAGAACTAGACGATCCACTTGAAAGTGTCAAACCGTTGTAAATCACCCAAACGTCATAAAAGTCTTCTATCATTATCTATCTTCTGGTCAGGTAGTGCTTTCTTTGTTGGCGACAAAAATTAGAAGACGGCCTGCAAATTTTGGATGACCAATAGTCGGTTGTCCATAAACGGTCATAATACAAAATTACTGAGTGACACAAACAAAAATATATTACAAGAGAAGATTCACCCAACATGTTTGCTGTTTTTACACTCTGTAAATTCGGTCTCAACGCCCAAATTCTTGCACCCTGTCGTGACTAGGGCTTGGCCAGTTTCAAGTGGATCGTCTAGTTTATAGGTCGGTTTTCCTATATGTACAGTAGCTCCTGCTGCTCGATAAGTTTCTTTGTAAGTTAATGGCAGTTCATTTCATTTGGTTTGAATTCATGTCAAGGTCCCGCAATCACTCAATCATCCAACAGTACATACCTACTCGTATATCTAGCTTAACATATCCAAGTGTAATTTTTCTAATGACGGAGTATTTTATAATTTTCAAAATTCAAACAGATCGCTGTGAATAGAGAATTAGTGAAATTATCGAAAGTAAGTGATTATCTATTCCAGCTGTGAATGAAATACCAACACTTGCAATTGTGTTGAGTTGCGTTACACTGGCCCGGCCTCATTCTCATGGCAGAAGTCAACTTCCGAGCGAATAAGTCGCAGCGCACGATTGCACCTCATCCAATTTAAGACTTTAAGGCACAGCTGAAGTTGAAGTATTGTACAGCTTTACACTGTAGTATAGTATAGTGTAGTATAGTATATATAGTAAGAAGAACGGCGCTGAAGTTGCCTCTCAATGCGAAGAAGTGAAGAAATGAAAAGTTTCCATCTACATTCATATCTCCATATTATATCGATTTAAGAAGGGAATTGTCCTACGCTCTCGAGGACATGGACGTCCCTCTTCATCATCAGCCTGATTATCTTCGTGAGAACATAATGTACTTCTATTAAGACGTTCATTTTTCTTCCTGGATCAATTAAACCTTAGGGCGTCTCAGAAGATTGAGATGAAGAACCGTTACTGTGAGGTTGTTCGTTTTCTTCATCTGGATCTTCTTCTTTTTTGCTTTTTTTAAACCACTCGAGAAAACGGATATGCCAATGATTTATGATCAGTAAGCGCGCAATTATTGGTTAATTAATAATGCTAATGCGGTAATAAATCAGACATTGATTGTCGACCGTTCAATTCACAGCTTTGATTAGTGCAAACAGCACTTGCACTTGCGAATACACATTTATTAGCCGGCCACTATCGATGCATCGATCGATGAATGAGACGGCGGAAAAGCAGCGCCCGTCGAAGAAAACACAGATCAGCGGAGTGGATTTGTTCACGGGCAGCCAGCTGCCATCCACAGACCGCGACGTGCATCTCGATGCGATGCTCGTTTAATTAGCAAAAAGTTAACGAATCTATCGGCACCAGCATCTTAAGGATAATTGCGCTTGCGCTTGAGATTGAGATTAAGCCTAAGCTTAGTCTGGCTTATACATAGATATTTTCATTTGCAAATTGCACTAAACGCAAATTGAACAAATTACAATTGATTTCAATCGCCTTCTGACAGACAGATAAATGCGTGCGAATTGAAAGTCAGGCGCTGATTATCTGCGCGCCGCTTAATACGTGATAATTATTATTTCTTCATCTATATGGAACACTAAAATTGATTGACTTTCTATTTCCTCACACTGTACTTTGCTTTGCTTTGCTTGTCATTTACGTTAAATACATTACCTTTCGGTTGCGTTTCATCATTGTGGCCTCTTCAAAAGTTTCCCAACTATTTCGACATTTTTCGCTCAGGTTGGTTGGTGATTTAGTTAAAAGTTTAATTCACTTTTCAACAATTTGAGCTCCACTTGTATGTTATGTACAATTCACAACGTTTTAAGTACATTTAGCATATTATTTGAACCGGAAAATGCAATCGGAAATGAATTTGTGCGCTCGTTAACGCAATGCAAAGCGGTGGTAGGCGCGCAACGAAAGTACAAGTTATTTTCCGCGGCGCTCATACATTCTGCACGTAGTTTTCCGGTGGCGATGGCGTCGTCCTGGCCTGGGCTCATAAAATAATAGTGAAAACGTGCACCGTCTAAAGGTAGGTCACACGTACGTACGTTCTGCCGCACGTGTTGGTTTATTTTTGCTCGCATTGCCCGCACGACAACAAGACATCGACGGTCAAACACAATTACATTCGTTACGTCCCCATATACGGCTCTAAATAAATGTGCATTGCGCTACACCTACATCTTCACTGAAAATGAACTGTACCACCGTACCGCGTACCGCGCACGGTTTGTTCGCCTCCAAGCGCTGCTTGTGCCTCGATGTGTAAAACTAGTGCGAGTTCGATTTTCTCGTGACCTGACCCGAAATGACAATAATAAACTAGTAAACTACTCCTTGTATTTGTGCTGCACGTTATCTACGGCTATTTATTTGCTGTTTCTTGGGACGATTTTCTTCTACTACGATCTTGAGCTTCTGTTATAAAGTGCTGTATTTGTCCTCACAAGCGATTCAATTTATTCAAATAGGAACTGTATACGTCCTCTCAATACTTCTTTTTACACATTTTAAAAGTCATTATTTTAGTTGTTTAGTTATTTATTTATTTTAAAAAAGTTTACAATATTGATTGGGCGCGTCTTTGTATAACCTACGGTGTTTCATCTAGTTTATCAACGTCAAGAAGTGATTTCAATCTATGATTACGCCTTGTTAACGAACACAACACTTTGGAGTTGATTGTCAGTGAAATATAATTATTTCGCTCGCTTTAAGCCGGTAGCCAGATATCTAGCTGGCAGGTAGGGTTATTTGTGTCAACCTCACGCACAAACACGCACATCGCCGCCGCCGGCCGATCACCGCGAAACTGAGCAGGCGCCGCGACGCCTTTGGGTGCAGCGTCGTTCAAACTTCCACCGCGCCGACTCCGATTCTGCTACCGGCGTCGGAAAATTGCGCGCCATTCATGAATCAGAATCAACTGGTTGCTGGTAGTCTCTTCTCTTAGATTTTCTTAGCCAAAGAAAGAATATCTTAAGACATGGTCATACCTCAAGAAGGTGTAGGCGTTGACACTTAAGAAAAACATTGAAGAAAAGACATTAAAAAGTACAAGTGCATCAATAAAAACACTGATTTTTGTACAAACGCCCACGATGATAAAGCACTTTCTTTGTGTGGTCTTCCAAGAAGGCACATTTTCTTGATCTTATCAATGATTGCCTAAGTCAACAGTGTAATTATAAAGCAATTGAATATTCATTTGTGCCGACTGTGAAGAGGGTTGATGCGTAATTTAATAGAAATCTTATCAGTTCGCCCTCAGTTTTAGGAAACCCCCTGAGGATTCTTTGTCATTGTGGACAGAGAACGGACAGTGAATGACTGGCCACACGCGACTTTACCATAAACGAACCGCGATTATTCTCAACCACAAGACGAGCAATTGATATCTTTCCCCACGAAATCGCCTGATTGCTTGGACGCAGCCCAGCTTCTTGTTGCATGCCATTTCCCATGATGCGCAAGATTACTGGTTGCATACAGTCAGTCATTCATTCATTGCACGCATCCTTATATGATTGCATTTCCTGCGGCAATCAATTTCAATTTTCTTTGTTCTTCTCGGGGTCCTATGCACGACGAGGTTTTTCATCTGCATGTTTATTGAATCCGACTAAAAATCCCACAAGTCTATTGCATTAATGCATTTTCAATAGATTTTCATTCAATTCGCACTTGCAGACAAAAAACGACGACGAATGCGAATGAATGATTATTATCGACAGGCATGCAGATGCAAGTCGTGCATTCCCATAGTTATTTTGGCATTATAAGGAGCGCTTATGATCTTCTTTATGAGTGCAACAGTCGATGAAAAACGATTTGGCAGTTTATAAACGATTAGATAAAAGAGAAAGTATCAATGCGCCTCTATGTGTCTTTTGTTCTCTGGATGCAACGTCTCAAGCGATAAGTCAAAAACCTTTAATTAACTTATAATTTAATTATTGGGAAGCTAAGTTAGGTTTGAACGTAAAAATGTTTGGAAATTTTGATGTAAAAATCAATTCAATCGCTTTCTATGGTTAGAAAATTTTGAGGAAAAGTCCGATTTCAAAGTCGAATATCACCCATTTTATCAGAGGCAGATTTACCTATTAACTGATATTTAGGTTTGGAAATTGGGAAAGAAATTCAAACTTAAACTTTCTTTTGGTACCAAAGTCATTGGAATACCAGGCAAAAATGTTTTTTGGGTAATATGAAACCTCATGAAACCTTTAAAAGTGAGATGAAATTTCGAAAAAAAGTCCAACTTTAAACACAAATATCTCGCGTTCTATCGCGAATTTTGGAAAACTGTTTTTAGTTTCGTAATCTGCGTGGTCTG